>KL256801.1:0-12618 GCA_000699545.1 Podiceps cristatus
CTCATACAGAATTCCTGTGTTTTAATTTGCACCCATCATCTCTTGTCCTTTCACTGGGCACCACTGTTGACTTGCAAAATACATCCACTCCTTTTCAGGTACTACACCCTTGTCATCAGGATCAAGAAGAAAAACACTTGGTCCCTGTGCCTTTACCCCTGGCTCCACAGCCATGTAGCCACACTTGGTATAATCCAGGCTGCCCCTAGTCATATTGTTGGTACCCCCATGGAAGAGCAGCTGGTGCAATAATAGTACAAGGGATGGACAAGCACTGGTGGTCTGTCCTCAGTATTCAATACCCAAGCTCCTGTCACGCAGCCAAACTTCCTGACAGGTCAGCAGATGGGAACATCCATCCTCCACTGCAGGCAGTTGTCCTCTGCTGCCAGTCACAGCTTCCTCTTGGTGCTGCTGTGGGGCTCAGTCTCAGCTGACTTTGATTTTTCATTGGACACAGCTCCCAGCTCCTTGCCTGCTACCAGGGCATTGAACCCGTTCAGCAGCTGCAGATCTGCAGGTGGAACAGGACCTGTCTTCCTGGTGCCAGAAGTCATGAGCTTCCAGCCTTTACTCTCATTTCCCAGCCCAACAGGCACAGACCTTGCCTGCCCCTCCTTTGGTACAGCTGTGGGACTCAAGCTTTTGTAGCCTCAGGATCTCAGAAAAGCTTGGGTCACTTTCCTTTTTGCTCTTGTAGCCTCGGGATCTCAGAAAAGCTTGGGTCACTTTCTTTTTTCCAGTCTCTGACATCATACAGCCTCCTGACCTCCATCCACAACTCCTTTCCTGGGTGAGACAGAGGCTCCCCCTGTACACACAAGGACAATGAAACCCTCTGCCTCATCAGGAGGCACCAGAGGCCCACAGCCCAGGGCTGCAGAGCTGCATCCTCCCTTGGGAGCTTGCTCTGGCTCAAGGCTCAGCCGTGCCAAGGGTAGTTGCTGCAGGGCTGGCAACAGGGGCTGTGCCTGTGGTGTGCCACCACCACTGCAGAGTCTGTGTGCTCTGCCCTCAGCAGAGTTATGGCCCCCCTTCTGTGAGCCCTTCTGCCCAGGCTGCTGCCTCCATTCACTGTGCTGTTGTCCTGGCATCCCCAGGCAACGGCTGAAATGTTGCTTGACCCTCCCTAATCATTTGGAACAAAGCCCTTGGACCAGGAATAGCTGGCAAGGATTAAACTCATATTGTCTGTCTCACCAAACATGCCTCTCAGGAGGGCAAGGAAAGAAGGAAGGAAGGAGCTGCAGGCCTCCACTCTGCTCGGAGAAGGGTGAATGCTCTCATCTCTTAACACTTTGTGCAAAAGGAGGAAAAATTATTGTTTCCTCCAGGCATACTTGAGGATGTTCTCTTCTACTCAAGCACATGTTTTCCTTCACACCCAAGTTTCCAACAGAAGTGACTCATAACTTCAGAGGAAGTTTCAAGGATGCAAAGTTCAAACGCATGTAAGTGTCACTGAAACCCTGGGCAAGATGCAGAAGCCTGAGAGCTAACTATTGCCTGTTTTAGTTCCAATTCACAGGTACTATTTTTCCCCAAATATCCCACTGGGTCTTCCAGAAGTGGTAAGAGCAATATATCTAATCCCATAGACAGTACTACAAGTTGTTTCACTAGATAGGAGTGTGACAACTTGCACAGTAACCTCTTGTTTTATATGAATAAGACACATCAGATAACTTCAGCTGGCCTCTCATTTTTCAGAAAGTTTTTTCTCACAGACTAACTAGATAATTAAATGAATAAGTGTTTTTATTAAGCTTATAATTAAATGAATATTGTTGCTAAGTTTATTAAGGTTAGGGGTGACAAAGATCAATATTCCTAAGAGAGTATAAGGCATTTATTTTATAACTGTTAATGGAAAGAGAGAAGGGTGAAATAAAAATGTAATACAGTAAAAAAAAATCATAAGGATTAAAAATAGTGAATCAGTTTAAGCTGTTTGTCTTCTCTGCTTTGTTCAGCTCATTATACGGGTCTGTTTCTTTTTCACGTAGGTAATGGCCTGCTTCTGAGAACTGGTTGCATGGATGAGTCATGTATTTAAAGATATGACTCACATGTGTTTAAAATAATATGAAAAGAAAAGATACAAGATTGTATTAAGGCTGAACATTGCTCAAAGTTATGTAGCACTATCAAAATATTCAGTTATAGCTAACATCTTTTCTACATCTATTTGTCCTAGATGTTACTGTTTTACTGGTTAGAATCATTCCTAGAAAGAGTAAAAAAAGGTGGGGAAGTTCAGTCTGACTTCTACATTTTCTATTCATGAGAAGAACACTGGAATCAGATCTTGATTCATAAAGTATGTATTAGATGTTTGATGTAAACCCTTTGATGTATTGTAACTTACAAGATCATGTATTAAAGTACTACTGAGTTCTTTTTACATGTCTATGAATTTAAAAAATCTTAATTTATTGCAATAAATTAGTTAAAATAGGAATACAAGATTGATCAAATGCAGTGAGGTCTTCTACTTTCATGTGTAATGCCAACACAATTATGTTGTAAAGAAATTCAAACTGTTGTTCTTCATCACTGTGGGACTTCATCTATTTGGCAATTTAAATGTATGGAACTTCTGGTCAAAGGGTTAGTACAGGAGGTTCCATTTCAGTCACCATCTGAAAGATTTCTGTTGTCAAAATAAACTAATTAAACACATGCCTATTTCAGAGGTAGCCAGCTCTTCCTAGACTTAAAAGGATGCAGACACTTGAGTACCCATAAGGTAATAAGAAAGTAACAGGACTACTAAAAAAAATAAATTTGTGTTGCTTAGAAATATTTTTTGTTTGAGGAAAAAAAAGAAAATTAAAAAAGCCTTGTTCATTGGCAGCTCCAGGAATTGAATTGCATTGCTTCTCTATGCAAATTCCTTATTTGACAGTAAAACACAACCAGAAAAGTTAATGGAACTTAAGATTGTAATAATGAAAAGTTAGATAAACAATTATGGTTACCAGACCAACATTAACACTGCTACACTGAGTTGTATAATATTTTTCTCTCGGATTTTATAATAAAGGTTATCATTTTCCTTGTATATGATACAATCAAGTTCCTAAGGAATACTAACAATGCTCCTCTGCTACATAGCTGGGAAAGATGGAGAGACTATATGTTTTTGCTAAAGCTAAAAATATCTGTATTTAACATTAACAAGGTCAGGATGAGAACTCATTTATTATTTAATATTTGGTGAAGCTCATATGCTCATTCAGACACTACCATAAGATTTCTGTTTATTGTTTATCAGAAAGGTTTTTTTTTGAGAATACCTTGCTTTTCATTTTGTCGTTATAAAATGTAGGTACAAATGTATCTGAACAGTTGCAGAATTATACTAGTTTGTTAACAGCTTAATCAGGAAGCTTGTTCAGGTCCAAGACAGACAGGAGAGGGAAATTGCCTGGCAATTAAAGCCTTCACCTGAGAAAGTAGGGACACAGGCTTAGATTCTACCTTTGGTTAGCAAATGCCGACATAAAGGCAGATAAAATCTCTTTTCCACTAGCCTCCTCCCTCAAGAAATAATTTAAAGAAAGTCTAATCCCCAGGCAGTAAGACAATAGCCTGCATACTGCATGCCCATTCTCTTCAGCCACTGGATTATAAGTATTTTGGGTGAGATCCATTCTTTTTGGATTTTCCTGCCTATTTTTTCAAAATGAAAGAAGAAAAGAGATCACAACCTCATCCCAATAAATTATTTAACCTAGGTCAGTAGAGAATAGTTCACAACTTGAGGATATTTCACAACTGTTCTTATGCCTGTGTAAGGCAATTAAATTAATGTTACTGTGGAAAATCTGAGTCTAATGTAAGAACTGGCACATCAACATTTGAACCTCCTAACTTCTGGGTATTTTTTTATCACTTGATTAGGATTCACTACTAGTGGGTGACATAGATCTGTAAGCAGCGGAGGTGCCGCTTTGTTGGAGGGCATGGCTGCAGGGGGCCAGCAGTGATGTCTGGAGAGGCTCCTGCCCTGCCGCTTACTGCTGGGCAGAGAAGCTCTCAGGCTGAGCTCACTGGAGGGCATAGCCTGAAATCGATGAAGAGCAGAAGTAAAGCGTAAAGTCACTCCCTACAGAGTCTGGAAAAAATAGACTAATTATCCCTGTGGAGAGACCTGCTAGGGATTCAGTTGGATAGTGCAGCAAGAAAGCGGGGGGGACTGGTTGGGGCAGAACAATCTGGGGATAGGGATCACAAAACTGCAACACATTTTGAGCAGAGAACCAGGCTGGGGTAGTACCTAGAAGAAAAATCTGGTAAGTACTGTCAGAAGTAAAGGTGTTTAAGTGTCCTGGAAGGTGAGTACAGGAATACCATTTTTAATATCTATGAACCTTTATTGTATGTTTTTATTCTCAAATTCCTCAAAGTACGCCTGAAGCACCTTTTGTCAAAATTTCTATAATGGCACTTAAATTATTTTATTTCACTTTCCTAACTTTTTCTTAGTGTCTTTCTTGTGACTTTCCAACTTTACAGGACCTACTTCTCCACAGTCTGTGGTAATACTGTTTACTTGACAAATCACCACTGTTAGTATTAAAATTCTGTTTTAAATCTGCTTTGCAGTTCTGTTCCTGACTGAGCTGCCTTTATGATGTAAGGCATACACTGTCTCCAAATCTCCTTTCACCACCCTTCAGAAAACCCACACAGGTAGAAGAAATGGTTACAATATCCCTATAAGTATGCTATACTATTGTTGTTTGTAAAAATTAATTAAGATTTTTATATATTAATGACTGAATACTACAGAGAAGGCACTTATAGACTAAAGGGTTGAGAAAACAATAAATATTGCAGCAGGTGGGAAAAGTGGACAAGTGCTTCAGGGAGGTTGGAATTGGTTCCAAGACAGTCCTTGAGAAGGAGCTAGGAAGATCAGAAGATGGAAAACACATGTTCTTCTCATTAAAGAAAAAAAGTTTATGATTTCCCCCCCCCCCTCAAGGCTGGGTTTTCAACTTTCAACAAGCAACGAACTTAGAACATTTTGGCATCGGGAAAAGGGGCTAATTTTTCATCCAGTGAAAGATGAAAGTAAAAAGAAAATCTGGAATTTATTGCTAGAGAAAAGATAGAAGACATCAATGAAGTTATGTGTCTTTGATATAAAAAATATTTTTCAAAGGAAATAACATTAGAAATTGTTGACTAACAGAAAAATGGGGCTTGTGTGAGTGAAGGGAACTCAGGTGTTTGCTGTCAAGGAACAACTGGTAGTAGTCCAGCCTTCCTTTCCTCCCTATGTGCTGTTACCCTGGCATCCAGCACCGAATGGGACCTCTCCCAGATCATGTTTCCTCCAAATACTTTCCACAAAATGCCTGTCTGGCTTAAAATAAACATCTACACTAAATGGTTGTAACCAGAATGAACAAATTGCTTCTTTTCTGTTACTTTTTACTCACATTGGCAGGAGTTCTGTGACTGAATTTTATGAAAGTGGTGTTTTGTTTTGTTTTGTTTTGTTTTGTTTTTTATTGCTCATCAATGTTCTTGAAAATCTAACACATTCTTTACATTTTCAGGTAAAAATTAAATAGCACTTGTTTTTCCTTCCTTGAATTTTCACTTAAAGGTGGTTGAGAGTGAAACAGGTTATGCATGGAGGATTGATGGAAAGAGGTTCAGGTTCTCTAGGCAGAATTACCCTGTAAACATACTTTTAGAGTGTTTGTATTACAGGAAAAAAAATACATTTGAAAACAAGTTTTGCTGTTACTCATGTTATTTGTCTTTAATATTACTCATGTTTCCAATTATGTTTTGACTGTTGTTTTGCCCCACTATGTTAATGATCTTTAGCCTGTTGTATATGAAAATTAGAAATATTTTGGATAATTCCACACCAATATTGAGGAAGTCACAGAAAATTTTTCATGCATTCTTATAAAAACCTAGCAGTTAGAAATTTTTTTTTTTTTTTTTTTATTATCAAAATAATAGAATCATGTCACTAGGCAAGAATAAGACATTATCTGGAATACTGTTTACTGATCTGGTCATTCATTTTGGTAAAAGTGTCTAGATTCAGAAAAGGCAACGAGGATATATAGAGCCTATATTACAAATGTACCTAAAAGAACTGTTGCTGCTTTGTCTGGGTAAAAGAAAGCTTGAGGAAGAACATGATTGCTTTCCACAAATACTATTAAGTAGTTTACACCTAGCCTAAAGTGATTTCTAAAAAGGACTTTGTTGTATTTATGAGGGGATTACATTATGCACATGTCTGTGAAAGGAAAAGGGTCCAAGCTTCTTGTCTAATCCTTACTTTCTGTCAGTTTAATTTACCTCTATAACATCTGTGCATTTACATTTGCTGTTCTCTTTTGCACCTTACCATTCCTTTTTGCCAGGCAGGAACTATTATTATAACCTTCTCATACTTTGTGTACTAACTCTCCTACAACTTGAAACTAACAAATATTCCTAGGATTTACTTTATTTACATTGAATTTCCTTCAGCAAATCTTCCTTTTTATAACTCCATGGAAGCTGAATAAAGCCTTTTACGATTCTAATATTGTGTCTTTTCCCAAGTATAAACTATAAACATTTAAGCAGTGGTAAGTATTTAAGGGGTGTTCAGTAAATAAATCTTATGAATCAGTGTTCTTAGTAATCAGAAAATTACTATCTACCTGTCTTTAAAAATACATGGTATTATTGTTATTCTTTTTCTATTTAGAGATAATCAGTTTCATAGTCCGTAAAAATGTAAGATGGTAAGGATCCTTCTTCTGCAGGTTTGTTCATTCATTAGCATGTGAACATCTGTTGCTCTGTAATTGTTGAATATAAAGAAGGTGGAATTTATGTATAATCCCATTTTACCTTGATGAGGCTGCTTTTTTTTTTTTTTTTTTTTTAAACTATGTGGTTTCTAGAGTCAGGATTTTTAGCCTTGAGAACACACATTGTTTTTGTAGACTGCACTTCAAAGGCACCCAGGTTTGTTATGTGTAGTTATTGTAACTAAATGTTCATAGTTATTTTTATTATCTGATTTAGGGAAAAAAGTACAGCTGGATCATCCTTCAACTTTATGATAGGAACAAACTGAACTGTACTCAGAGATGAATGCAATGCTCAGATTATTTCTAAAATATTGATACAAAACTTTGGTGAGGAGTCAGAATCTAGCATCTCAGGTGATATTTAAGCCCCCCTCCACATAAAATTATTCTTCATTAATGCATCGAAAAGAGATAGCATAATACAGTACAAAACCTATCAGTGTAAGTCAGACAATTTTAAATGTATATAGCACAATATAGATTTAATCACTCTTTTAACTTTCTATTTTTTGGGGGCAAAACAGGCATTACATTTTTTATTAAAAAATAAAATACTGTTGTATCAGCTTTGTTATCATTCAAGATAGACACTTTTTTATTCCAGTCAGAACTGAAGAGAGGTCTGCCTTGAAGGCTTCTGTTGTGAACAAAGAGTTGAAAGTTCAAGACAACTGTTTTGGCTCATTGGTGTTGGTATTTCAAATTGGACCTCCACAGTGGTGTTAAAAAGAGAACAGGAACCAAAGAGAGCTGCTGACTCTGGCAAAGTAAATTCCTCTTACAGTCTTGATATATTTTTAAGTTGCTTTAGAGAAACTAAAATAAGAACTAATGAAAATGTAAGGTAACATTATTCATGACTTCTTTTTGTGTCAGTATCAGTGTTAAAAAGTTAATAACTTGGTCTTCAGTAGGATCTCAATTTATTTGTGGCGCATCTGCTGCCAATGAATATTTCCTTTTTAAAGGAGCAAGAAGACGTTGTTAAAGGCCAAAATGACATGCTTTAATCTTTATATGCTTATTCAGTTTTTCACAGGGTAAAACTACCTGTCCTGGGACAGAGGGAGAACTCTGGAAAACATGACCCCAAAGTATGTAACTTTTTTTTTTTTTTTTTTTTTTTTTTTTTTTTTTTAGCCTTCTTAATGCCAAATCAGTGATGGGAAAGGAAAGGAGATCTTATCAGGCCATACATATATATATGAATCTATATATTCATATACAGAAAAGTGCCAAGAATGAGGAGTTATACATGTTTATAGGAAGACAATCATTTTGGGACAAGAAAAGATGAAAGATTATTTGAATGAATTCCTAGAACTGAATTAACTTGCCTGTCTTACAGAGCACTGACTGCCTTTCTGAAGTTTACATTGAAGTAATCTGTGAGGAAAAAGACCATTTAATGGAACTGTTCTCGTTACACAGAAAGGAATGAAGAAGAATTAAAACACTTCAAAAAGTTAAGGCTTTTATAAAGTCAGAAAGGAAGTTAAGGTCAAATATGAAAGTTACATTTTCATCAAACCATCAAAAGTATCAAACCATGAAACTTCCAACAAGAGATTAATTTCTTTTTGTTACCATTTGCTACAGGAAGAACAGGACCACCAAAGATTTTGACTCTGCTACATAGCTCCCATCATGTAACTGTATTTTGCTATTGTTTTCTATGTTTTTACACACATTAAGGATGACAGAATTCAGGTGATGAGAATACAAAATTGCTGGAAACTGCCATAAAAATGTGGACATTTGTGGGGGTGGAGAATTTATAAACTCATGGTATACTCCAGAATGCCACCGTCCTGACTCATGACAATTTTATATAATAACCTGCAAAGGTAATTTTTTTTTTTTTTAGTTCCTGTTCTGAACTCTTTGTATCCCGAACTATTTACAGTGACATTTCTTTTCCTCCGTGTTGGAACATATACATACTCTATCCTGTTAACACATTCACAGGAACTCTCCTATGGAGAAGTAATGACAGAATGACCTTGCTTTATGCAAAGGTAATTCTTTCTTTCTGGCCTCTCTGTGGTCATACCCTGATGTGTTCCATGCTGTTATATAGACAGGACTTCTAAATCAGAATTTTCTTAAAATGGTGGAGTATGATGATCACTTTTATTACTCTCTCTCTCACTTAGCACAGAGCAAGCCTGCTGTACTGGGCTCTCCAAAGGCATAATTATAATTCTTATATAAGGTTTATCTGCTAAAATACTTACTCAGAGCTAGTCCAGATACTAGTTTCTCTATATTGACTATAAATATATGCTTAGACAAATAGGCTTGGTGTGAAAATTTGAGATTGAGATAACTGTATTTAGCACTTTAACTAGTAACTAGTAACAGGCGAGAAGACAAGAGGAAATGGCCTCAAGTTACATCAGGGGAGGTTTAGACTGAATATTAGGAAACATTTCTTTACCAAAAGGGTTGTCAGGCACTGGAACAGGCTGCCCAAGTAGGTGGTTGAGGCACTATCCCTGGAAGTATTGAAAAGACGGGTAGATGAGGTGCTTAGGGACATGGTTTAGTAGCGTTTAAGCACGGTTGGATTTGATGATCTTAAAGGTCCTTTCGAACCAAGGGATTCTATGATTCTGTGATCTTAAGATCATAATCAATACCTTGTATACTGTAAATCATACCTACAACCTTGTCATCCACTACCGTAAATGGGTGTTTAAATTGTACTGACACGGATAGAAATACTGCAATTTAAACCATTTGTAAGTCAGGGTAGCTATACTTAAACTGATCAAATCTTTGCTGATTTACATCAGCAGAAGATCTATCATTCTGAATTTATTTAAAGTTTACTGAGTTCTATTGAGCTGAACCGTAATATGGTAGTTGCTGTGGTTTGTGTTATATATAGATGCTTTCAGTATACTTAGGGCCAATTAAAATGCAATGTAATCCTAGATTTTTCTTGCAAATGCACAAGAGATGTTGAATTTTTGTTTGCTTGCTTTTTTAAGAAAACAAAGTATTTATCACTGGTTCTGGAATGTAACCTAGCTGTTATAGTTTTATATCTGCTAAAGAAAATCAAGGTTTCATTTCATACATTAAGCAGAGTGAATCAGATTGCATATGTGTGACAAATGGGTTTGTAAAATATTACTTGCACAGCATAATGGTAATTTGTCTACTCGGTGGCTGTAACAAACACATTACATTTTTGTTTAACCGTAATAATTCATCACTTCAATACACAAAATACATGCAGGTACTTTATTTCTCAACAGGGGATTAATAGGATGTCAACACTAAAGCTACATTTGTTTCCCAAAAGCACTGCTACTAATTCATTCTTGTGTCTTCCCTGAAGTAGGAGCTAGGCTATGACTGTGGGATTGCATTTTTAAGAACATTAAAAATTATGCTGAAGGAAGAACCATGCTGCATGAATGCTCCATGGTCATTTGAGCAGGTGTAACACTAGGTGGAGATATCATAGGACACATTTCTTTTTAAGTCTATTTGAGACAGTAATTGTGACTGCTTTATCTACATTTGTTGATAGGGTCTTATAGGATACCTAAATATCTAAGTAAATCCAAATGAGTCAATCTCTCTTTCCATTTTACTTGCCCACGTCAGCTTAAAAAAAGTAATCCCTAGCTTTAGTAGACAGTAGACAGTGTAAAATACAATAGTGCAACCAGAGAGAAGTATTCTCATATTACATGAAATATCTGCAGTAGAAAGTCTCAGCAGCAATATTTAAGATGAACAGAGATGTACACACTCATTGTGGCTTGTTTTCTGATAGGCATGTAATAAATGTTTTCAATCTAATGTATTATATGAAACAAATTTATAATAATCGTTATTAATCTCATTTAATATTACATTGAGATGATCTCATCTGGGTTATAAGTTCTCAATAAGTTTAGCACAGCAGTGGTCATTTTATATGAGTGAACGAGTGATTAAAAATTGCAGAATTCTGAAGAGGATTTCTTCTAGATTAGAAAATAAGTAGTAGGTTTAGTATTTCTTCAGATGCAGTTTGTCTTTAATCTAAACTTAAAGACAGAAATTTAGAATTTCCTCATGTGTTTTGTGTAGAATAGAATAGAACAGAGTATTTCACTTGGAAGAGACCTACAATGATCATCTAGTTCAACTGCCTGACCACTTCAGGGCTGAACAAAAGTTAAAGCATGCTATTAAGGGCATTGTCCAAATGCTTCTTAAGCACTGACAGGCTTGGAGCACCAACCACCTCTCTAGGAAGCCTGTTCTACTTTCTGACCTCTTGGTAAAGAAATGCTTCCTAATGTAAAGTCTGAAGCTCCCCTGGAACAGCTTTGAACCATTCCCACAGGTCCTATCACTGGATCCCAGGGAGAAAAGCTCAGTACCTCGTTCTCTATGTCCTCTCCTCAGGAAGCTGTAGAGAGCCATGAGGTCACCCTCAGCTGCCTTTTATCCAAAGATCAAAGTCCTCAACTGCTCCTTATAGGAGATTCCTTCCAGACCTTTCACCAGCTTTGTTGACCTTCTCTGGATGCGTTCAAGTAGCTTAACATCCTTTTTAAATGGCGGGGCCCAGAACTGCACACAGTATTGAAGGTGGGGCCACACCAACACTAAATACAGCAGGATAATCACCTCTTTTGAGCAACGGGTTATACTGAATTTGATGCACCCCAGGATGTGATTTGCTCTCTGGGCTGCCAGGGTACACGGCTGGCTCCTGCTGAGCCTGCTGCTGACCAGCACCCCCAGATCCTTTTCTGCAGGGCTGCTCTCCAGCCAGCCTTCTCCTAGCTTATGCTTCTGCCTGGAATTACTCCATCCCAGGTGCAGAATCCAGCATTTGGACTTGTTAAATTTCATGCCATTAATCATTGCCCAATGCTTCAGTCTCTCCAGATCTCTCTGCAAGGAATCCTGTCCCTCAGGAGAGTCAACAGCCCCTCCCAGTTTGGTATCATCAGCAAAATTGCTAATGGTACATTCAACTCCTGCATCCAGATTGTTGATAAAAATATTGAACAGAACTTGCCCTAGAACTGAACCCTGAAAAACACTGCTGGTGACTGGTCACCAGCCGTATGTGGCCCTGTTCACTACAACACTTTGAGCCCTGCTAGTCAGCCAGTTCTTCACTCAGCATGACATGAATTCACTCATCACACAGTTGGAAAACTTGTCCAGAAGGATGCTGGGAAGGACAGTGCCAAATGCCTTACTAAAATCCAGAAAAAATACATCTACCACCTTCCCCTCATCCACTAGTTGAGTGACTTTATCATAGAAGGATATCAAGTTAGTTAAATAGGACTTTCCCTTCATGAACCCATGTTGACTACACCTTATGATTGCATTATTCTTTAAGTGCCTTTCAATAGCACCCAGTTCAATAGTTCCCTGTATAATCTTCTATCCTGGTTTCAGCCAGGATGGAGCTAGTTTTGTTTTCAGCAGCTCCTGTGTTTTAGATTTAGTGTGTGAAAAATGGTGATAGTACGCTGCTGTTGTTGGTTGCTGCCGAACGATCGAGGACATTTTTCAGTTTTCCAAGTTTTACTAAATTTGCAGGTACAAATACTGGGGAGGGGCACAGCCAGAATAGTTGATCCAAACTGGCCAAAGAGAGTATTCCGTACCATAGACAGCATGCCAGGTATAAGTGGAGGTCAGCCATTGCCCTCTCTCTGGTTCCTTGTTCATTTTGTTTTCTGTTCATGTTCCCTTCTTGTTACCTTATTTTCATTTTATTTTGTTCGGGCCTGTTTGTTCA
>KL256802.1:0-12194 GCA_000699545.1 Podiceps cristatus
TTCTACCCCTCCCTTTGAATAGTGCCCTGTAAAACAGATGAGCTGGTAAACAGCAGTTGTTTCTTGACCTTCTCTGCACCACTCGCTATTTCATAAAGCACACCAAGGCACCCCTTACTCCACTCCTCACTAAATTAAACAGCCCTAATCTGTATACACACACACACACACACCCCCCGCCACCTGTGGAAGACTTCCCAAGCTCCTCATCATCTCTCCTTCCCTTTGCTGCCTCCTCTCAAGTCTATATCCCTCCCCTTTCGGCACAGGAGAGCCCCCCAAGGTGATGGCGCTCCTTTCAATTTACAGGATGTCGTTCAGATACCCCCAGAATTGCTCTCCAGCTCTTAAAGCAGTCAAACACCTCCTGGGATGGGAACCAGGCACCACTGCTCCCAGCCGTACCACCGTGCGGTGCAGCTTCTGGGAGTAACCATTGCCAGAGATGGCATCACAAATTATTTCAGGAAAGCATCTTCCTGCTTAGGGAGTGTAAAGCTGGACAAACGTCCATGGGAGGAAGTGGTGAAAGAGAGAAACCTGCCTCTGAGATTGTAATTTGGGGATTTAGAGTTAAATGTTGATGGGAAAAATTCCTTTAAGCCCTCTGCTGTATATACCAATGATCTCAATTTCCCCCATTTTGGATACCCTTAGGACATATAAATGGCGCATATCACAGCCCTACAGCTGGAATCTAAATGTCGTCTCTGGAAGGTCAACAACACAGCACCAAGGCACTCGGCAGCCTCCACATGGTGCTGGCAGCTCCTGGCACACGGGGACCTTCAGGGACTCGAGTTTCACAAAAAGGATGGGTTTGGCAACCCTTCAATCCCTGGCGGCTGCTCCGTCAGAAGTATTTTGCCATGCAGCGTCCCATAGCTGAGGGAGAATATTTTCCTCTTCCTCACCAATTTTCTCTGGTTTTACACTAAAAAAAAAACCAAAAACAACCAGTTTTGATAAAATGAAATGAAACCAAAAGCAAAATGATTTTGCTTTCTCGCAAAGCCCCCTTCCCCTTTTTCTGGTGGGGAGATGGAAAATTATCTGGGAGGTGGAAGGAAAAGAAGGGAAAAGTGTTATTCAGAATAATACTTTTTTGGCATGAAAAACTAAAAAAAAAAAAACAAACCAAAAGAAACAAAAAAACCCAACAACAACCCCAACAACTTAATTAAAAAGAGCTGAATTGCCATGCCTCTCCTGGGGTCACCTCATCCCTCTAAGCCTCTTGCCCTGTGGTGATCCAGATATTTGCACGCCTGCTCACGCTGCAGCCTTTGGGCTTTCCTGCAGTACAGTGGCTTAAACTGAAAAGCTTGAAGTTGCGGACGGAGCAAGGGGAGGGAAGACCGAATTGGATCGCTCCAAAGATAAATACTGCCTCGTGGAAACTCGGATGGTTGTAAGCCTCTCACAGCTCATTGCTCCAGAGCAAATGAGCTGGTGGTCTCCATCCAATGATGGGCAAACATCCAACCTGCAGACCCCCTGTCCCAAAACAACAGCAGCTGTTGAATGACCTAGCAGTGTCTGCTGGACAGGGAAAGCACCTGGAGATGAGACACCTACACAAGCCTTCTCCACCCCTGAATTTGAGCAGAGGAGGCCAATACTATTTTGGTGGTGCACAGTAGCCCACAGCATGAAGAAGATGGTCTCCTGGATGTGTGCCAGCCAATCCTTTGACAAACTGCTGGTTTTCTAACAGAGCTTCCCAAGAGAAATGCATGTGAAAGAAATTAAGGACCAAGTCCAAGACCAGGCAGGATCTCAACAGCCCAGCTTAAATTCGGATGTCACATCCAATTGGCCTTCATCCCAGGATGGGATGTGCGAGTCAATCAAGTCGACCTCCAGCACAACAGTGGAGTGGGCTGTCCGGCCTCAGACAGGGCAACACCCCCAAGATCGCACCACCAGCAGACAGGCTAGCACGGCCTACAGCTCTTGGGCCAAGCCGGGGTGATAGCTGCTGCATCCACCCATGAGACACCACCAAGTGACTGGAGTGATTTTTCCAACTTGTCACCAATCTATTTCTCAGCGTATGGGGATTTCCATAACTTTTCACGCATATGGAGATTTTATTTTTCCCTTCTTTTTCAATTACACATTTCATTAACCCTCTGCACCTCCTGATTTGCTGATGACTAGCTGAGGTTTCCAGACTTAAGGAATGAAGAGGGAAATAACACAATGATCTATCACCATTTACAGCTGCCATGGGATGATGCAAAACTTAATCAGTTGTTTGTAAAATGCTTTCAGTAGCAGAGGGAAAAAGCCAGAAAAATAGCAATCCTCTGCTGAAGATAATTTCCACCCCATCTCCTTCTGAATTCTCTTTCAAAGAAATGCCTGGGGAAGTAGAAGTCCTTGAAGCGTGTCCCACGGATGATAGCTCTAGGTTCTGTCTTAGAGAAGGCTCCCAAACTCCCTCCAGCAACACCGGCCCATCCTGTCCGGTCACCCATCCATGGGGTCATTTCTCTCCTGGCCACACAGAACCCCACTGCAGGCAGAAGAGTCACCCCTGAGGGCCAGATGATCTCCCTCTGGTTTTGCGCAGCAAGGATGCACTAGCTACAGTGGGCTCTCAGCAAGATGTGGTGTTATTTGCACCAGAGACCATGCTCTGAAGTCAATCCTTCAGCCCTCCCCTCTGTTTGCCACAGGTTCAGAAGTCCTCTTTGGTCAGCACCACCCACTACAGCTGGGTTTAGTCAGCACTCCTCAGATTGGCTTTTTGAGGACAAAGCCATCAGACCCATTTCTGACAAGACCAGTCCAATGAGATTTGTTGACCTGATGCAATCCTACCAGGACTGACAGCTCCACGTAGCTCTTCCTCAAAGAGAGGGACAGCAGATAGATACAGACCTCTGAACAAGACAGTGCTTCTGCTGAACTGTGCAAGGAGCAGCTTCAGCTCACCATCAGCCATCACCGCAGTCCCAGCGGCGTTAGAGCAATTCAGCTGGTCCCAAACTCACACGTTCTCACTCTCCATTCCCCGACTCAGTCCATGTTAATTGTGTACAAGGTCTTAAAGACCACCCAGCTTGAGCTGCAAAGCATTCAGCAATGGATAAAAATAACAATTGCATTGAGTGAGGCTACGCTCCTTGCCAAAAAGATTAGCACTGGGAAAATTCTTCCTTTAGGGAGCTGTGCAGCCAAGGACCGGCCCGTAGGGTTCATGTCCCACATATGTTTAATGGCTATGGGTAAAATGTGGGAAGAATTAAGAGTCTGGTGGCTTCCCCTAAATCTCCCTTTTGTCCTTATTCCTAAAAGGGAGAGCATGGTCAGGTCAGTGATCCCAGCAGGACAGTAGGCAACTGGCACCAGGGTTCATTTATCAGAGAACATTATAGTGGGAGCTGGTGACGGTAGAGGAAGGCTCTACCAGCCCGAGCATCATCTTTCTCTCCAGACCATTTGTTTTTAAAAACAAGATAAACCAAACAGAAAATATTACAGAAGCAGGAAGAATCACCTCATTTGCTTGTCAGATTTCCACTGAGCATCTCCAAGGTAGCCACCCCATGGGCAGCCACCCCAACGTAGCAGTAAAGAGCGTGTTGTAAAATGAAAAGCCATGAAAAGGCAGGAGCCAAACTATGGATTACAGAGAAAAATATTCCCCGGAGGTGAAAGATGAATACTAACCCTCCCTTCAAGTATTTTATATCTTTGCAGAAATGCAAAGAATGGAAAAATAGCCCTGAGACTTTCATCAGAAACAAGTGAATTAACCTGTCGCTGTGCTGATCAAGAGATACTTCTGGACTACACAGAAAGGTTATCATGATCTCGCCCACTGCCTAAAATGGTGAATCAGAGACCCAATACCTTTCCTAGCTTCGACTATTTGAAAGTCTGTTAAAAATGCTTCTCTTCCTCGGGTATCTCAAAGTTTAGAGAAGGTATTTGAAAGTCAGTTCTGATGTTTGCAACTTCAATGATCCTGCTTGATTTGGGGTGGACATAGAGAAGTTCATCCTCTACACAACCAATTTTTGACTGTTAAAAATTCTGTGGGGCTTAAATGGTATGTCATTGTCCAATCCCTTCTAACACTTGCTCTCAGAAGAATTCAGGAAAGTCTATTATATGCTCTTAGACCTGTATTTGCTGGAAAGAGCACTTCAAGACTTGATCACAAAGGACTTTATGCACAGAATTGGATTTGTTTGCTGCCTTTTGTCCTTTAAATTAATCAGAAGTTACTTGGCTAATTTGGGTATTTTACAGTGCAGTGTGGACAGCACCTTTACGTTACAGAAAAAAAAAATAAAAAAGGACATATCACATCAGAAACACAGCAGAACCTTGCAGAACCATTAGCTTAAGAGGCAGAAGCCCACACATGCATGAATTACTCACATTTGTTGCTGTTCTCCTTTTCATAGATAATAGAGTTTTCTTTCCCCATCTCCAGCCAGTTTCTAATCATCACTAAGAAGCGGCACACCATGTGGAGGAACAGTAAAACACTGGGACAGGAGGGCAGGAAACAGTACTGTTTAATTATTAAAACTACTTCTCTGAACCTCAGACTATTAGGAACTTAACTCATTCAGAAGAATTTCTGGCAAGAATTGCATAGGATGACAACTGTGTCTGGATAACCATGACAAAAATAAAGGCCTCTAAACACCTTCCAAATTAATAAGTTCCACCACCCCCCTCCAAGCCTTTTTCTTAGAGCCCCACAGCCCGTTTTTTTCTGCTTTAGATTGATTTTACTCAATCACAGAGCTTGTTAGCCCCCAGCAAGCACCCCAAATTAATAGGGCTGCTGCATCCTGCTTGTCCTCCTTTGCATTCCACACATGGGATTCCATGATGGTGCCACCCAGCCAGATGTTTCCAGCGCTTTTTGAAAATAAATGTCTCTTTTCTTTTATTGGACACCATGGCAAAAGAGCCCACATGGAATGTAAACTCTGTATGCGGAGATATATATATTTTCCCCTCACTGTTTATAAACACATAGAATCCTGTTCTTCCCCCACTGGGGTTATATGAGCCCAGAATTTACCAATGTGGGAGAATATAGTCCTGATTTATCCTGAAGTGAGAGAGGAAATTGTTTGCAGGAGAAAAAATAGATTAGGCAAACAATTGCTGCTTTGCATATAGATTTGAATACACATACCACACAATATTTAGATTACTTGTAATAAACAAACTTGCCTCCATACCCACAAGACCAAATCTCAGATCCAGAGGGAAAGTCAGGGAAAAATATCTTCATCTTCCCCAGTGGGAAGGGAGGCTGTTCAGACATGAAAAATGCCCTTGGCAACACCTCGACTTGGCATCTGCCTTGACATCCCTGAACCAGCCCTCAAATTTTCTTTGCTGAAAGAGCGGGGCCAGGGTGTCACGAACCGCACGTCCACAGATCTACAGAGGTTTTGCTGGCTTCTCACCAGCTTGTTCTTGCTCATCTGTAGCTCCAAGCTCCCCTTTCGTTGCTGCTTCCCCTGCCTCGCTCTGCTCCACCCCTTGCTTGCTGCCCCACAGGACCACAGGCAGGACCAAAGAGCCACCGAAAGCTGGGTCTATCTTCTTCCACCCAACTGCTGGCCCAGCCTTCAGTACCTGCAAAATCGCCCCATGATTCTAATAGAAGCAGGCACATGGTTTCTGTTCATGGGCTAAAAGGCACGAAATCAAAGTACATTAGTTTGGTAGTTGGCGTGCGTAGGGATGAGGTAATAAGGATGGTTAACATCAAGTATCCTTGCAAGATATTAGAGAAGCCACTAATATTTTGACATCAAAAAATTTATGATACATGCAAGGCTGAGCTCTGATGATGCTGCATTTTCTGGCCCCGATACTGACGTTATTGTTGAAATAACATGAATGTACTGGTAACAGAATAAAGTATTCTACATATACTTATGTTTACACCCACTCAAATTTATAGATGTACACACTTACATATAGGAGGGGATAGATAAATATCTGTAGTTCACAAATGAGCAGTTTTAGGAAACCGGAGGACATAAGGGAGGATTTTGTTTAGAGAACAGTTTCCCCCTTCTGCCCTTCAAGACGAGATCTCTAACATCTGCCGCCCCTTGTCTTCCAGCCAAGCCAAAGAGGTCACGAGCGCAAAACAGATGCCACATAGAAAGGTCACACTTTGGTAGGGTAGTCACTTGATCTCAGATGGATGAGGAGCACTAACTGTGCTCATCCCCTGCAGCTTCTACCTGACGGGTCTTCAAAGGTCTGGCAGGGTGCTGCTCCTCTTCCACATTGATTTAAAAGGTTAAGGATACCTCTCACAGCCAAAATCGGCTGGGGTAAGTCACTAACACTGGATCTCTCTTCCCTCCATCTTCAGGCACTATTTCATGACTATAATGGAATATGGCTGGAGATGCCTCACTCCTTTTATCCATTTTTTTAATAGTCTTACAGAGGGAATCTGGGATCATCAAGCTTAATAAAGCTCAACATGTTTAGAAAAGCAGAAGAGGGCAGAAAAGGGGTAAATATATGCACATATAAATATATATACACACAAAATTAAAACTGCAGAAGGGGGAAGAAGGAAAAGCTGTATTACAGCAAAGGAGCCTTTTTAGCACAAGACATGGGTGCACATATTGTCAGGTGCAGGGAAAGACTGAAAGGTGCAGCTCCCAAGCGTTAACATAACCAGGATAGCATCCCGAGTTTGTAATGTGTGCTGGGATAGCATCCCTCCAGGAGCAGGCAGAAAAACCTCAGCTACATCAATGGCAGAACTAGACCAAATTGGTTCCTGAAAGGGCTCTTGTGGGGAGAACATGGAGAGGGGCTCTGTGGCCCATGGACCCACCTTGAGCTCTGGCTCAGGTCCAGAGAAGCCCTGAAGTGCCATGTTGGAGCAGCTACAACTGTGCTCAAGGGTCCTCTCCCGGAGCAGTGTGGATGCAAGACTGCCCCACACCACTGGTGCTAGGGTCCCTGGCCCTTTCGGACATTATTTGCAAGGTAGCACTTGAAAATCACCCAACAGGCAGCACCAGGCTAGAGACAGCCACAGCTCAGCACAGGAAAGTCCAGCAGCGACCAAGTGGATGATGGAGGGCTCTTTGCTCCTCATCCATCTGCACGCAGCAGAGCCTTTTGGTGCCCACAGGACCTTAATGCTGGAAGAGTTTGGGTCGCTCCTGGTGAAGTGACTGTTCCTAGCTGGAGGATGCAGGGCTGAAGCAGCTGAGCATGAGGGGTTGTAGGCAGCAACACCACGAACTCTAGCTAAGCCTTCCCCCTGCAAACGGTACAGCCAACGCGTCCCTCACTGGGCACGTGCGTAGGTACAGGTGATTTGCCCAGGGTGGCAACAGTCTGGATATCTCAACATCTGGTGGTTTCTGGTACTGCATGACAGGAAAAGTGGATGGCCATCAGTCAGAGGGAGAAGGCCACCACCAGAAGCAGAGACTGCATTAGCAAAGGCGGGTATGCGGTGCACCCTGAGGAGGGGAGAGCTATCACAGCTTCGCTTCAAACCCAACCGCTCCTTTGGGAGATTAGAGCCTCACGGTGGCAGGAAAAGACTGATATCAAACATCTTCCCCCGCTCTGGGATATTCCTTTAGGAAGGCAGTGCCAAGCCACACGGAAGCACACCCTTCCTTCACATCACACCGTGCGGGCAGAAATCCCTGCTGGGGCTGCGCGGCAATCCGAACCATGAACCACACATGCTTAGCAAATTCCTATCATAAACATCTGGCAACTTAACTTAAACTGGGCTTCCACAGAACGAGAAATGTGTGCCATCTTTCCTAGGAATTAAATCAAACAAGGCCCCCTTCCTTCCATTATGGCTTTGAGGGGAGTTTGAGCTTTCTCTTTTTGTTCCAGGCTGTCTGGAGGCATATGAAGGGACAAAGAAGTGGGGAGAGAAAAAAACAAAACAAAACCAAACCACCACCACACTATCTATACTTTCAATACTTTTTCTTTGCAGCTGACTCTCTTAGTCCTAGTCCAAGACCCATCTTCCTTTTAGCCCAAGGGTACCATCGCAATGAAGTCATATTGGCTGGTCTATTAAAAGTACAGACCAGAAGATGACCTAAACAAACATGGTAGCTGCTGTCATAACCGTTTTGTCTGTAAGGCTGGTTGTTCTCCAGTGTCTTTGGGCAGCTCCTTCACAAGAGCCCAGAAAGGACAGATAAATTATCCCACGATACTTTGGTATGTGCCATGAGTCCTTGGCATCAAATTATATGCACCAGGGACAGGGTGGACACTGCAGTCTGACGGTTATTTTGCAGCATATGGGTTATTTCGCAGTACATTTGCTCTCATAAGGTAGCCAGACTAACGTGAAGGATCAGGGGTGCAGCTCAATACAGCGAGCCATGGTCGGGGGCACTGTGCCAAGCACCCCCTGGGAGGTGGCAAGAGCAAACACTGTGAAAGCCAGCTAGAAAGCTTCTGCAGGAGAAGTCTTCTGACTTAAAAAGCATAAAATCAAAATCCTTCCCTGGACAATATCCTTTTTGTTTAAGGGGGAAAGCAGTCCTGAAAAAGCAAAGTTTTGCTGCTGGAAATCTTGAATAGCTGAGCCCTGAGACATCATTGAACTCACTTTCCACAGCCATCAGGAGGAAGGTGAAGCTGAAATAATCCATCCAGGGAAGGCCCTTGGGAAAACACAATCTATTTACCAACAATTTTTCTCCTCTTTCTTTATTGGGAGGAGGGGACCCTCTTGACAGTCACCCAACATGGGCAACAGGGTCCTTTTTCTACTCAACTCTACCTGCCACCAGTTTACACACCCATGCACAAAACCCTTTTCCCGACACACAAGCTGGACCCATGCAGCCCCGTTTCTGTGTCACACAAACACCTCTTTCCTCCGGGTCCAGCCACCCGACAGAGACTGCAAGCCTGGCGAGGCAACCTTTCTCGGTTTCATTAACGTAACCCTCCTCATCCAAATCCTCTGACCATGCTGCAGCAACAGTGGAAAGAGGAAAAGAGCTGGAATGACGTGATTAGGTCCCTCATGCTCAAGAAAAGCCCTTGGGGGTTCAGGAGCATCGAGGTACACAGCCAACAGAGACATGCCCACATTTTGAGAATTAGATGCAAGATTTTGGGATATTTTTCCATGGGATGAAACAAACAGCACCACCCAAACACATGTTAGTGAAAAATAAATAAATAAATAAATGAAATCTCTTTCCAGACCAGCTCAAGGCAGAGCTGGGGATGTTCCTCTCCCAGTTAAAGCAGAGGAAGTCGGGGAGGAGCCTGGCTTTTGTATGAGGCCAAGCACCACACAGACGCTGTTAACACAAATCTCTTCTCTGCATGTTGCAAATGCCTCAAGGCTAAATATTCCTCTAGGGCAGACGGACCTCTTGCTCCCTAATCCCCAAAACCAGGAACAGCAGAGCTGTCGCCATGGGAGAGAGGGAGTAGAGCAAGGGAAAGGGCCGGGACCACTGTGCACCCAGAAGGATTCACCCCACCAAGGCGCCTACACAGGAAACAGACTAGGACTCAGCCCAAGCATCATTTGCGTGGTGAAACCCACTGTAAGTTTGGGGCAGACAAAGGACACGGACCGCAGGTCTTGCCCTGGGTCCACTCTCTTTTTGAAGCCAGCAGAACTTCTGCCAGCAACACCAATAGCAGCAGGCTCCAGAGATGCACTTCCCATCCAGATACTCAGAGCTGTTTTAACTCTCAAACCCATCAGGAAACAAAACAAAACAAAACAAACACAACAACAACAACCAAAACTAAAACCAACCCACAGTGTTTTTGCTGGATCCTGTTTTTCCAGGTTAGTGAGTTAAATCAGGGTCCCACAAGTGCTGAAGCCAGCACCAGATAAACAGAGGGAGTGCAGGACTAAAACAAGGATGATAAAAAGGGAAATCACCACTTCTTTTAAGGCAGCACACTGTTAGATTGCCTCCAGCTGCCTTCCCAGACCCAAACCCTGGGAGCCAGGATGGCAAGAAACAGCCAGCTGCCTCCAAAATCACCAGACAGTACAAGCAAGGATTAAGAAAGAAAAAAAAGAGAGTAAAGTACAACCTGCCCAAGAATCAAGTTTGGGGTTGGGCAGCCCAAGAGCTTGATAAAGCCAGCTAGAAGAGAGTTCATGCAGATGCATTCACAAAAAAAGGGGCTGTCTGGAACCATTGCATTTGGCCTCAAGATCCAAATTCCAGCCCAAAACTCTGCCTGCAGGAGGAAGGAAGCCGCAATCCAAAAACAGAAGGTGGGAAGCTCTTTGCATTTTTCAGGTTAACCCTCAGAAACAGAACATAGGAAACCCTAAAATGCCCCTCTCAAAACATCCCCAGACACATACTCACACATTACAGACAGCTGATATCTGATGATCATGATGGAGACGGCCTTACACAGGATCCTGGACCAGGGAGGGAATGAGGAATCCAACAGCCACTCCTCTTCCAGGTCCTGGCACCCACATGCATGACAGGTAAGCGTAAAACAAGTCTTCCCAAGGGGTGTGTAGGCAAGCCAGTCTCTTTTAGTGCTGCCCATGAACAAAAATTGCTAAGCTGTATTCAAAGCATCAGCTGTGACATTTGGGGTGGTTGGAATGGGAAAAAGGTAAAATAAAAATGAATAAGAAATGGTGAAATAACTTCAAAAATAAAGTAGAAAAAGCAGAAGAAAGGTTCTTGGAGCACATGGAGCAGGTTGTGTCTTCTCCCTGCTCCCTCTGGTTTCACCAGGTGCACCCACTTATCACACACAGGGGCTGGTGAAGGACAGACCCACATCTACCTTTCCCACTGACTTTGATTTTTATAAATCCCCCTCTTCAGATCGAGCAAATCTAATATTTCCAGTCTCTAACTGCCTGCCATCCACCATTTTACCTCCACCATGCTCCTCCTCCTCAGATGCAGACGCAAGAAGTGCCCTCAAGTGCTCAACCCAAGAGCACCAAAGCTTTAATTCTTGGCAAAAGTCACTCTGTTTTGTTCTCATCCCTCTCCTCTAGGACACTAAAGGTCTTAAAGCACCTGGCCCAAACACCTGGAGCCCCATTGCATTTGCTGCTACTGAGCATCTCTTGGACCAACACCTCCTGACCTAGAGCTTAGATACCACCAGGACCCAGTCCAGAAAGGCATCTTTTCTTGTGGGTTTTGGGATTGTACAGATCCTGTTCATTTCTAAAACATCCCTGGTCCCTCACACAGCAATATCTCTGCTCTCTATGCCAAGCTCCGTCTTACCTTGCCTGTGTACACAGAGCCTTCACCAGACACACCACAGGCTGGGCAATAAATACCGCACTGTGTCGGGGTTTTCTGCCTGCCTCCTGAGACGTGGATGTTTGCTTTCCATAGCTAATTAGCATAGCTTCCCCTCTAACAAAAACTACCTTTGTCTTTCCTTACACTACGCTTATTAAGCTAAGCAGGAAAAAATAAGGCATAGCCTAGCTGAGACAGCACAGACAGAGACGGGAAGAGCAAGAAGCAAACTCAGCTGATGTCCTCAGAAGCCCCACACCAACGCAAACAGCCATAAAACCCTCCTTAGGCTTTATGGTTGGACTTTATGATCCTAAAGGTCTTTTCCAACCCAAATGATTCTATGATTCTCCTTCCTTGCTGTCACCGTTCCCAGACTTGCTGCTGGTTCAGCCCTTGCCCTGTGTTCTCTTCTGAGCCAGCTCCGCCCCATTGTTAGGACAAAGTCCCACCTCGCTCAGCCCCATCACTCCCCTTGAAGGGTCAGCCCCATAGCAAGCGCCCAGAGCTGCCCCAGGTCGCCCTCCCTGCTCCCCCTGCCCCATGCAGGCCAGGCAAAATTGCAAGCTAAGTCCCTTCCCTTGGGGCAGCTCTATCAGTCACGTGTGTTTCAAGTTAAGATTGGGGTATGTTTTCAGTAACACCCATGCAGTCTCCCGAGTAGCGCCACAATCTGTGATTAATTGCAACAAGAAGTCACCCGTTTTGTACTGCTCTCAGCAAGATTCAGCACTTAACTGAATTGCAAGGCTCCTTGAAAGCTCAGAGGCAGAGTACGACCATAGCTCTCAACCTTTCCTCAGGAGTCTTGAAGCACCACATAAGAAAGAACACCATTGCTGCCATTTCAGCAACTGGGGAGACAGAAGCACGGGAGGTGACCTGACCATTCATGCTCAT
>KL256802.1:12225-38299 GCA_000699545.1 Podiceps cristatus
GGTGGCCCATGGCAGAGAATCCATCTCCCCAGAGTTATGATCCAATCTGGACAAGACTAGACACAGGGTCATTTTCTGTAGCTACCTGTAATGAAAGTCCCATGGGGGAGACCCACTCTGAGCGGGCTGCCCTCATCAAGCCATGGGGATTCCTCTTAGCCAGATGTTTCTGTGGGGAGGACTGGTCAGATTTTGACATCTCTACAAAGCTCAGAGGCTCAAAACTTCTATTCTGGATTTAAGGGAAAAGAGATATACTTCAGTTAAGAGGAGAGGAAAAAAAAAAAAAAGGACATAGACCTCTTTATCAACATTTGACATAGGGGATTTATCAGAACAATTTTGGCTCCCAAAAGCAAAGTGCCTGTTGAGAGCTAGTGGAACTATGTGTTCAGCTAGCACCAGGATATATTTTCAGAGGGTGAAACCCTCTCCTTTAGATCCCCACTGGACCTCTATTCCATACATCTTTGTCTTTAAGAGGAAGACAGCGAGCTTTGCAAGCATGGGCTACCATCCAGAGCAGGCTTGAAGATACCGAAGAGCAGCCACCTCATGCTTCCTCACCCTGGAAATAATCTCTCCACTGCATTCTTAGGGATTAAAGTTTTATTTCCCCGGGAGATGCCTCTGTCTGGCTCCTGGTTGGTGCTGTTCAGTTTGCGCCACAGCAGAGTCGCTCCCCTCCAGTGGGTCCTGCACTGCATTCGCACACATCAACCCGAGTTGCATTTCCCGGGGAGTGAGCCGAGCACAGGGAGTTAATAGATGGGTTTTCCCAGAGGGTCCCAAGGACAGTGAGGATTCCCCTGTGAGCCGGGCAGCAGCAGGCACGGCTGCTCTCTGGTCTCCCAGCACCCCTCTACACAGAGAGGTTTAGTGCAGGTGATTCACATTTCATCCAAGAGAAGCTAAATAACTCCCCTCTTGGTAGAGAGATACATAGCCCTGGAATTCTATTTATAAAACTGCAATCAGTGCAAGTGCAAATTAGGCAGAATCAGTCAAGAGTAGGAAATTGCTGTCAGAATGTCTTTCTGGTTTGGGGGGTTTTTTGGGTTTTTTGTTTGTTTGGTTGGGTTTTTTAATAAATAGAAAAAAAAAAAAAATAGCAATTTAAAACCACTCTAGCTGCTGAGCTTTCATAAAAGCTTTCCAAGACTGCATTTCTATGTTGCATGTCACCATGGAAGACACCCGAGACGTAGTGAATTCTCCCAAGTTAATTTGAATTATGCCACAAACCAGATGTGTTCTTTGGTGCACAGAGAACCTTTTTCCTTCAATTTCAAAACGATTGCTGCTGCATCTCATCAGCTCTTATTATCCCACCGCATTGTTTGACGTGACATAACAAGTCATGACACCCTCGTATATCATCAGGAGAAACAGTAGCAACTCTACTCGAGTTGGGAAGAGCAGTTGCAGCACTGCTGTGCTGTAGGAGCAGGTTTGATGGGAAGCTGGGGCTACTGTCTTGAAGATATTTGGGAAAGGAAAGATTCCCTTTTCTGCACCAATGAAGACCTTGCAATCAGGCAGCATGCAGGAATGAAGGTGAAATTAATCGGTGAATCATATGGAATTTCACCTTCTGGGCTCGGCTCCCAACTTGTGGGAAATGACACACATTTAATCAGAAGCTTGCAAAGCAGGAAGAAATCATTAGGAACACCCAGTCTGGCCTCCTGTGTTAGAGCAGGTTGTGCTTTTCACCCAGAAATTCCTCCATGAAGTCCAATAACCCAGAGCTGAGGAGGAATCTACAACTGCATGGCAGATATAAGCTTAAGATAAAGCTGGGGAAAAAAAAAAAAGCCACATACAAGATCCTTTGGGCATCTACTCCAATGGTTAAAACCCTCTCATCTTTAAAAAGCCTTAATCTAGTACCCATTTTACAGCTTCAGCTTGTAGTTTCTGTACCTGGCTGGGTCTTCTCCTGTTTGGTTGATGACTACAGCCAAAGCTCGGTGATGTGCAAGTAGCTAATCCAGGCAGTAGATTTGCAGGACTGTGAGTACAGGGACATCCAGGGACATTTTTCAAGTACCTCACTAAGGTAAAAGCAGCGTCACACTCTCCTACAATAGCATCCTCTGAGATCTTTCCACCTCCAAGTAGCGGTTCAAGGACCTCAACACACGGCACTGCTACTGACCCCGCTTTTCTGCTACTTTTCCCTGGATGCCCTTGGAGCCCAGGTAACCAACATTTTGTGTTTGCTGCTTTTGCCTTGTCTGATCACTGCATTTCCAACCTTCTCCATGCCTCCAGATAACCTGATCAACTGTAACATCAAATTTCTCCTTCTCACTCTTGCCAGGCTGGGTATAGATAACCATGACCTCGGGAAACACGCCCTTCGGCATGACCTAATGTCAATTTAACCAGTTCTCACCCACTAGAGCCTATAGAGCCTCCACGTAAGCCCGTAACTCTCAATTTCTGCTGTTAACCGAGACTCGAACTAACCTTTAATATGCAAAGGTACATTTGTGCACCCACGCTTGCAGGGCAGCAATGCACAGATCACGACTGATCTTTCCTTTAGGTAAGCTGCTGTAAGAGTAGCTCAGTACTGAGCTGTAAGGTAAATTTTCCAGATGTGAGTCATTCTATGCATCACATTCCAGGGGAAGGGGAAGTCCAATTTTACAGCACTTCTGGTAAAGGAATGCAGAGAATGTGTTGTAAACACTTCCCCCATCAAATAGGTGGTAAATTGAGCCATGAATTTTTGAAACACTGTACTTCGGAGAACTGGTGAGAATGATTTGGAGTTTTGAGACTCTTGCAGTCAAATTGCTTGTTTTTTCCATTCCTCAATTTCTTTTCATTGTATTTGAGATGATGAGGAAGTTTTTCTCTGTCTTACTCTCCTGGTACGCTGTGCAGGTTACCCATAAGGTGGCTACCAGAATCGATACGCAAGCAAAAAAAAAAAAAAAAAAAAAAAAAAAGTGGCTATATATATTTTGTCATTGGCTCCACGATGGCTCCCCTAGGAAATCACAGCCCAAACCATACGGAAGACGAGTGTTTTCCCACTTTGAGAAGATTTTTTAACCAGAAACAGGCAAAGTAACCCACCACCCAGCAACCTTTCTTCCCCTAGTGAAAATATTTTAACTATCCCAGATAAAAGAGCCAAGCTTGACAAGGCATTACATGTGCTTTTCATGAATTTTTGCAGGAGGTGGTTTCTGGACTGACTTAAGGAATGCACTTAGCATGCTGTTTCCCCTATATAAAAACACTGAATTAGCATTTCTCCCTGTGATTCTCAGCATGATATTGCTACATGCAGAACAATACAGGACAAGTAAAAATCCATAAAAAAACCTCTCATAAAATTGCAGAAGTGCTTGGTTTTCTTTCGTTAATCCCTTGACTTCATCAGTTGTTCCTATCAGGAGACAGAACAAGGGTCTCTTTCACAGTGCTCTTTTGCTTATCAAAAATCTCTGCTCTCCAAGATACAAGTGGAGTAGGTGGCCATCAGCCAGCTGAAAGCAACGATCCAAAGGAGTATCTGAGATACTACCCCCGCTCGGTTTGAGCTGTCATCAGGCACGGGGTTGGCAACACAATGACAAGACCCCTGCTTTGACCCTATAGGCAAGCGGACTAAATGAGAGCGATGCAGCGTGGACAAGGGGAACATCAGCATTTTGTACTTTTATGAGAGGACAAAGAATGTCAGCTGAGAGCCAATCTTCAGGGCCCATCCAATTATTCCTTAAAAGCATTTTAATTCGCAGCCAGTTCTGTTCCACTTTAGTACCTGGCATCTAATTTATGGGGCAATGTTTCTTTAAGACTGGCATTAAAGCACAGAAGTAACAATCTAGGGTTAAGAAGGTTAGGCATTATGTCCAGATTAGTATTATCAGATGACCTGAAGCAGGGGTTATATTAAAAAATGCCTTAATTAAAAAATACAGGTCAGAACCAGTTTAAGCTCCAAACCTCCGGTTATATTTGCTAATTAGAAGGCTTGGACGCATGCCTCAGAGTGATGGATGAGCTGTATCTGCCTCATGGCATCACATGAAGAGATGGGACATGGCTCCCCAGGCTTGGGCAAGATTGTACCAATTTTCTTCATTTCAATTCCCCTCTCTTCCCTGCTCCACCCCCACCCCCCGCTCCCCGAAACGAATCGACTGCCTGCATTCAGGAACCAGAAATCAGCGGAGCATTAACTCCTTTTGGTTTCTCCACTCTGAACTTCAACTTACACACTGAAGCCATGCCAGCTGTTTTCTCAAGAAAAGCAAAGGGAGCCTATGGTTTTTAGACGTTACTACCTTACTGCCAAGTCTCCAAAGTGCCTATGCAGGAGGCAGGCGATATTTTCCTTCCTTTGCCCAAGCAGAAGAGTTTTGTACTCTGGAGGTGTTCTCAAGGTCTCCAGCCTTGCTCTGATAGATGCTTACGTCTTGCCCAGGAAAGATTTGCTAGGAGACAGACCACAAGCAACCACATCTAAAGCGCACGAGTTGAGCAATCTTCAACAAGAGGTAGGTGTTAAGGCTCAGTCCCGATGAACGTCTCTTGATTTTCACTGGATGGCAGGAGAAGACACAATGCTGACCGTTGCCACCCCATTCATAGACACACATACAGATGTCCCGCCTGGTTCAGAGGCAGGTAGGGAGTTTGTAGCTAGGACGTAGGTTTTATCTCAGTCTCACTGGGACCACCACGCACATACAATACTCATGCCAGAATTGCCAAGGACAGTCTTCGGCCCTATAAACCCCAACACCCCCACACACATTCCAGGAGGTTTCACCAGGTGTTTTTGGGTGAAACCAAACCTCTTCTCAGCAACTCCATGGCAATTCCTTGCCAGAGGACAGTGAGCCCCCACAAACCTCACCAGAGTGTTCCTGCTTGAAATGTCCACCTGGCATTTGGACAAAACCGCTTTTTCACTCAGAGAAAAATCTCATCATTCGTATGAAAGAACTGGAGGAGGTCATGAGGAAACATCAGGAGACAGGGTGAGGAGCTGAGCAAACCTGCCCTGGGAAGCAAGAGACCAACAACACTGGAAAGGAGAGAAAGCAAGCCCTTCACCAGGCTCTGCCCTAACAGCTGCAGGTTTTCCCTTTCGCATTAGAAGTTCAGATGCCAGAAACCAGATTGTGCCCTTAGTAAGAAGCCTATAAAAAAAACCAAACCAAAACAACATTCCTTTTTTTTTTTTTTACTACAGCTTATTGTAACCCATTGAAAATTCAAATAACTCACGTTTCATTTGTATATCTGCTGCCCCTAAGTAGAAATTTTGCTATATAGCCTGTAATTCCTTTGGGAAAGCAAATTGGTAATCTGATAGAGAAAGCCACAAATGGGAGAAGGCCTTCCTATTTAGAGGGTAAAAAAAAAAAAAAAAAAAAAAAGGCATTTCCTTGAAAACAAAGCTTCATTACTCGGTTATTTCAGCATGCAAGCAAATTTAGCGAGTGCTCGGTAGGTATTTCAGATAAAATGGGAAAGGGAATTGTCACAGCGCCAATTGATTTGTTTGGTATTAGTTCTGCTGCGCTCTGTCAGTGTGTTTCTCCATTAAAGGACATTATTGCTGTCCTCCTGGTTCATTTACATAATGAAAATAGATGAGTTGTCAAGGCCTGCCTGGCGAGGCACCTCATCCCCTTTCATATGTTGTAGGAGGAGAAGGCGAGGTGGTCTCCATCCCACCACCTTGTCAATCTACCCGTGGCTCACCTCAAGTGACAACAGCACACCTTTATTAGGCACAGCATCAGGAGGCACAAGGCAATCAACCCTAAATTCATCCTGCCCACTGTTTCTATCACCCTCACCCACGCAACACAAGGAATATCTCAGTAAACTTCTCCTGCATTCAACAGCAGTGGCACAAACAACCCAGAGTCCCCACGGTGAGATTAACAGCCAAGCCTTACGAAACGCATAGGGCAAAGAACATCTCCATTGGTAGCAATTTGTACAGCCCCTCCTACCGTGTGGCTCTAATCACTGATCAGAGCCACACGGTCTCAGGCTTGACAGATATTACATTTCTTTGTAATCCCCATTCCTTTTGTAATCCCCACAGGCTCCAGCCCATGCCTGGGGAGCTCTACATGCAAGCGCTCATGCGTGACAGAGGGACAATGGCATTTGGTGAAAGCCGCTGACAGCTGAATGCGTTAGGAGATCACTGAGTCAACGGCATCTTCCAGCCAACATGGTCGTAAGGCTCCAGCATCCCAAAAAGCCGCAGAGGAAAGAAACAAAGAGGCAACATCTCCTCTTGGAGAGCATCGTCTAGGTGCTCTGTCCTTTCCCAACACTCTGGAGCACGCACAGAGGATCGGAGCACGGTTTCCTCCATCCCAGATTTATTACTGGAGAAGACATTTCCCAGGAAGCCTGCGGGGCTTCTGGTTCTCATCTCCTCCTCCCTGTAGCTGCCACATCGCTCAGCATCACAAATTGAATAAATCAGCAGTAATGGCCAGGAGATGAAAACGTAAATAGGCCGTCAGAGAAGTTATTGACACTAAAGGGCAAATCCTGCCCTGACAGCCACCCTGCAACCTCATGTTCATTGGGGGGAGACATAAGGGGTGTACGTCAAGGAGAAAGCCAAACCTTGGGTCTCAGGTTGCACCAATGGCAGGTCCAACTGATGCAGGCACCTGCAGGTCTGAGAGGAAGATGCTTCAGCCGTCTCTGCTTCCCACGGGCTGAGATTTGGGTTTAGCAGCTTAATCCCATTCCCATCTCATAGATGCCAGGGATTTATGCGCCAGCAGAGCTCGAGGAGGATGGTGGTGCTTTGCAGCAAGGCTGGCAAGGATAAACCACAGAGAGCTGCAGACTTTAGGAAGATGCTGAGAAATTCCAAGTCCCTCCTCTGAGACCTAGTGAGGATGGGGGAGAGGGGGAGAAATACTGAGCATAGAGCACCAAGTCCTTTATTTCAAAACTCTGCTTTGATCTGTATCTTAAAATCTGCTGTTCTTGACTTGCAGGTGAGAAACACGGCTTTCTCTGTAAAAGCGGAAAAAAATTCTTTCTAAACTTCCTCTTTAAAAGCTGTGAACTGAAAAGGAAGAACTCACACGCATTCGTGTTTAAAACTCTGGGCTTTTAAACACTGCTCCTGAGCTAAGGGTGGGGAGGCCAGGAGAGTCCCCAAGGGGAAGCTAACTCCCAGGGCTTCACAGCTTGGCTTTAGCACACTGCAAATTAAAAACCAACCAAACACCAACCAACACACACCCCACCCCCCCACCCCCCCAAAAAAAAAACCAACCAAAAACCAAAACCCCACACAAACAAAACCGATTTGAAATAACTCTTAACCCTGAACCCTGAAAGGGGGTTTCCAAGAGCTTCACTAGAGCATTTGCATTCAAATTGCCACCCAAGCGAGCAGCAGGACCAACATCACCAGACATTTGCACCAGAACACCAGCTTTTCCCCAAGCAGACCACCTCCAACTTTTCCCCTCTCTCGTATCTTGCTTCTTTTCAAATCACACTTAGGTTTTCCTGGGACTGCTCCTCCACTGTAACACCAGACAGAAGGAATGTGGCACACCAGGTTTGTTTGGATAAAGTGAGGAGGGGGGATTACCATTAGCTTTCTAATGGAAAGCTGGCACTGCCATTAGCTCATAGATTAGTATGAGGTTCTGCAAATAAAAAACTGGACTCAGGAGGGGGAAGCCTCTGAATTCCCCAAGCAGAGCGAATTACCGATGCCCCAGGAGGAGTGATTAGGCAGGATGCCAAGCCATTGCTAACGTTTTCCAAAAATAACTAAATCAAAAGTCCATAAACGTCAGGAATTTCTAGCACAGAGACTACAACCCATGCGTTGTCCGATATCCAGCTAGGAGGAAACCTAGCAAAGCCTTAAGTGATGGTGGGACTCCTGCCACTGACTTTGGTGGTCCTGGGAGTCAGCCCCAAGGAGTTGTTCACGCGGCCTGCGTCAGAGCTAAAGCAAGCCACCTTTTGCCTGATGCCTCCTTGCAAATATTTTCCTGCTGGCGAAAAGCAAAACAGGAGAGGGGAGGGTTGAAAGGAGCTGAAGGCCAAGTTCAGCTTGCTGCTGTATTCCCTGACCCTATAAACCAGACCTTTCGCATATCAATAGAGAAACCAAGCGGAGATTGTTAAATCCTCACCCATCAAGCCCACTATAGAGGCACGTTACACTGACAACTGCTCTTTCCACACCCGAACTTCTACTGAGCTACAGTTCAAGGGCTGCTGAGATGGCCCCCGTACTACCTCGCAGCGACTGCAGTGGGGGAATACTCTTCCTTTCCAGGGATACCTCTCTCTCTCGCCAGCAGCACTGTCTGCTCTGCATAGCAGGGGATTTTGTAGGGAACAAAGATAAAGAAACTCAACTGTAAAAGTACTTTTAAAACCTGCCAGAAACAGGCACAGAGCTGGAAAGAATTTCCTATCCCTTACCCCCTTTTGGGGTCCCGGTGCTGCTGGTGCACAGCAGGGCAGTGGGTGGGACGCCCACAGTGCCAGAGGTGGAGAAACACAAGCGGACACTACAGCTTTTCTTACGGACATGCATGGCATCAGTCAAGATGGTCACCGCAGAGGTTCGCCTCCTCCGCGTGCAGACAATCTGTTGCTGCTGGCGCAGTGCAATCAGCTGGCAGCATTTAGGGAAAATCCTAAGGAATGCGCATTTTCTGTGTAGAGCAGGCACAGCCTATGCAGCCAGGTCAGTACAAGGAGATCTGTGACGTGCCACATTTGAAACAGCGGATTTGAAATGTCCACATTTGTTTCTCACCAAGCCCGACTTTGCTCGGGCCATTGCTTGGAAGAGCTGAAACTCAGGATGTAAAGTGTCTGAAGGTTTTTGCTTGGAGATGCAGAGTCGCCTGTGTGGAACCATTTGCAAGGCTCAGTGCTTTCCCCTAAACAACCTCAGGAGGAGAGTCTAGCAATCATACAGCGGGTTTAGCACAATTCCTATAGAAACTGTATTCTTCCAGTGGAACAGTTTTGTTTTCCAAAGTGATAAACCATAATCTTATTAGCATGGCTCCTTTAGCAATGCAGAGTACCCCCTATCTGATTGGCAAAAGGAGGCAGGGATTCAGAAAGCAAGCTTGCATTCTCATTAAAGCATGGCCAGTGTTTTTTTCAGCCATCTCCTGTTACAACAAGACATTAGTATGTACAATGTGTGCTCTGGAACTAGTTTGGTCTAATCCTCCTCTTTGTTTGCCTTTCAGCATTGCAGCTTTTAAACTAATATGGCATTAGCTCAACGAGAAAAACGCAAGGCTGGTTTACTCTGAGCAAGTTATAAGAGCCACAAGCTTTGGTTACATGCGACAGCATGTCCAGAAGCAAGTTCTGTACTGAGCAAGGTCCGGGAGAAGAGTGCACAGCAGCCTGCGATGGATTTCCATCACCAGTGGCAATACAGGGTGTCACTGGCAAGAACGGATGTGAAGTAGGGATAAGCAAGCCCCTTCCCGGTATCGTGATTATTTTTTAACTAAGCATCGAAAAAAAGTTGACAGCATTTCCCAGATTTTTCACAGCTTTCAAGTGTTAAAGTTTCAAGTGAAGTTGTCCAAAAGTCTCATTATAGATAACTTAAGCTTTCTGTTAAAAAAAATAATTGTAGTTACAATTTAGTTTGACAGCAGTACTTAGAAGAAACTTTCTTCAAATTATACCTATTTCAAACCCTGGGGGAAAAAACCCAAAACTCTAAGTTTTGAAGTCACGTTTGAATTCAAATTATTCTGTTTTTCATGTGGAGAAAATACTGGTGATTGACGCAGGGTTTCACTTGGCAATGAGGCTTTTAGGAGGCAGAGCACAGACAAAGAAAAAGAAAAATCTGCTTTTAAAAATCTATTTTTAACAGAAAAAAAAAAAAAAAACACCACCACCATAAAACAGATGTAATGACATAAAACTAGCAAAGAGAGTCCAAAGGATACAAGATATTGAAGAAGAGCTTAGAAGAAATAAAGAACGAGATGGGATTTATCTGTAAAAGAAGGATATTCATTCCCACGCACCTGTTATCTCTGTTTACCTCTTTCTCTTTTGGGGAGAGTTACCCAACTGCAATATTCCTCCAGTTTTTCTTGCTATAGGTCACTGCCACACTCTGGGACTGCAGACCAGAGCCACCACTGAGTCATTCCCTAAGATGGAATATATGAATTACTCCTCTATTTAATAAGGCAATAGCTCTGCTGGGATATTCAGCCTGGAGTGAAGTTGTATCAGTAAAATCTGGATTTAGAAAGGAACAGGGCAACTGTGTTGGGCAGGTGCCGCAGAGGTTGCTAGCCCATCCTCTCTTGTGGACACCAGGGAATCCCAGTAGCATTTCCAGAGCACCACAGAACACGAACTGGTTTAGGGCTTTATTAAGTGTTTTCCTCTTCAGTAAACTTCGCAGTTTTTCTGCCTCTTTGCAACCTCCAAAATCCTGGAAAAAAAGACAAACACAAGGCAGAACTCATTAAGGTGGGCTGGTGTGACCCAAAGAAAAGCAAATTAGCCCTAGAGACTGCCAGAAAGCGCTCACCAGCCCCCCTGGGTTGGCAGGAACGCTGTGGGAGCCCCCCAGCCCCCTGTGCAGCCGACGACGAGCCCTGGGTTCAGGGAGGGTAATGCAAAGCAGGCAGAGACCGACACACCGCCCTGGCTTCCAGCTGCAGAGACCTGCTGGATGGCCGTGCCGACAGAGCTGACACGCCATCTCCAGTGCTCCATCACTGCTTTTTCCTGCCAAAAGATGATGGCAGGGAAGAAGTGAGCCTTCCGATGTCCTCAGACAAAACGCTAGGACAGGCTCCCAGGGAATTTGCCAAACAGCAAGATATTTTTTTTCTCCAGAGTCCAACTGACTTGTTGCTAACAAAGGAGAAGCAAATTGTTGAAAGGAATTAAAAGTCCCTCAAGGACTATCAAGCCCCTGAAGCCTTCTGTCTTCAGAAAGATGTCCTGCTCCCACCTACACCATCCCACTGTTGCCACGAGCCACGTGTGATCCCATTTAGCCAGGATCCGTACCGGTTGGTGGGAACAGTACTTTTCAGTCCTCCTCTACCAGGTGACACTCTAGAGAAGAGCAGTTTCCATCTTGCTTTTTTCTCCTCTTCCTTTAAACCTTTCCCGTAGAACCACAGCAGCTTTACTGAAGGGACAGCAATACCAGAGCAGTGGAAAGGAGGCAAAGATTCACAGGAAACTTATCTCACACCTTCATGCTGAGTCAGCTCAATTTTATCTGGGATGGCTCCCAAAAAGGCACTCAAATCCATTTTCACCTTCATTTGCAAAACTAGGGAATTCCAGTCAAAGGACAGATAGAGCTGAGCACCACTGGCTCATTGGAGAGACGGAGGGTTGCTGCGCGTCCACAATGCCCTTCACCCACTATTGCCTTCCCGGCGGTTACTGGAGCTGATAGACGAACCCGGGCAAACACATAAATTCTCAATTCAGCTGCAAATCAGCACATCAATTACACCGAGTTACCTAAACCAGGGGGCACAACTTGCACTGAAGCAACCTCTGCAGCTGCATGTTTTCAGCTATAGCAGCCCCAGTGGCACAATCACTTGTGGTCCTGTCTCAATACAGAGTATTTTCAGTAAAAAACGTGACCTACCAAAATAAATTACTCCAGTGTAAGCACAAGTGAAGAATTACCCCACTCACTGGCATCAGGTCTGTTCAAATCAGCACCGCTGGGTAAGTGGCCCTGCAGCCGGGCAGAGCTGGTGGCATCTACCTGGGCAGGAGAAGCCAGGGTTGATCTCATTGACTGACACATCAGTGTAAAAACCATCTGGTGCCCCATCTCAGAACAGCTTCTGGATGAGTTTTTACTGGGAAGGAAGAAGGAAAAATAAATAAATAAAAAGACAATTACTGAGAGTTGCAAGATGATAGGCCTCCAAGAGGTGCAGATCTATAGTCCGTGATAACTTTTGTGTTTCACTCTATTTCTTCAGCTTTGGGCTGCATGGCACATCCATCAGCTGAGATGGTGGCTCCTCCATTAGCCCTACATGAAAGTTATATGCCTTTAACAAAACAGCAGCAAAAAAAAGTCAAAAGCACCTATTGACACCAGGTGTCATTTGGACTGAAAGGCCAGACTACACAAAGCCAGTGGAGGGGATCCATATGCGATATTAAACGGGTTGCTGGGTTTCTGACATCACCTGCTGTGTTTGGAAAGGCAAGCAACACTTCCCAGGATCCCGGCAGGGTTTCACAAGAGCTACACCCTCAGCTGACACAAATCAGAGCTCTGCTGAAGTCAGTGGCCCTGCACCTACTTTCACCAGCCACAGGATCTGGTCCCTGACTTTTCTGGCTCAGCATCCTGTGATCCTGACAGCACTCTGCTTCTTCCAAGACAATCCAAGTCATGGCAGGGAAACTGAAAACACTCCCATGTCGTGATTTTCCATCTATAATTACCAAGAGATTAAATTCCTTCATTGCAAACAACCATGATTGCTCCCTTCAGACTCCTCCGTGCACCGATGTGCGTGCTGTCAGAGAGGAGAGAGGGATGAGAAAAGAGAGGAGGAAAGTGGCTGAAAAGGAAAATTCTAAAGAAAGCATTAATTTGTTTCTTGGAACTGGGGTGCAGTAACACACTGTATTGTCCCAATTCAGTATATCCCCTGGCTCAAGAACAACCGGCCCAGTGGAGGAAGGCGATACCAAAGCCACGTTCTCAGCAAGCGAGACAGCTACTCTGCGTGCAGCTTTCTGCAAACCACAAGCTTTATTTGGAGGCTGCGGAGCCAGATGCTCCACTAACACAAAGCAGCACCCCCCCTTTCACTCGAGTTTCCAGGTCAAATAGACCTTTCAGAGGTGGACCAGATGCTTCTGTTTAAGTAGCCCGGTGGGAAGGGTCACAAGCAAGTTGCTCCTTACCCTCCTGCCCTCCACTGCCAACAAACGCATTTGAAGGCACATGGGGCTGAAGTTCCTTCCCATGGTCCTGCCCTGGATGGTCACCTCCAGTCTGAGCTTTGAGGCAAATCAAGGCCATTCACCAACATTGGCTTTTTCCTTTTCTTTTTTTTTTTCTTTTTTTTTTTTAAATCCTTTTTGCTAATAGCACTGCCTATTGGAGTGTGAATTACAGCCAACAGTAATAACGAACTCACAAGATAATGCCCCTGGGGAGAAAGCACGGAAATTTGGGGCCAGGATACAGAAGCTCTCATCGGGCAGATGGAAGGCTCGCTAACGAAGGGTTTTGCAGCAGAGGATGGTTTGGATTCAAGCAGACTGACGCATCAAGCCTTTTACGTCTCGTACATTCTTTTCTGTGCTTTCTACAGGCAATTCTTGCCAGAATTTTTCAGACTCCACTTGGCGGAGAAGTATTTAATCAGCGTTCAGCCTCTTTACAAGACTGTCTCTGAGGGAACAGATTCAGGCGTGCGATAGCAAGTGGTAATTTTGGCTGCTTAATCTGAGTTGATTCATTTTAACAGTCTGCTTAACAATAGATACCATGTGGCCACGACCAAAGAAGTTTCATGGTCTTTACTGAGATTTAAAGTAGGTGTGAAATGCTTTAAAAATGCATCATTACTGCAGGAGTGATAAAAGCTTCATTGCCCTAATGAGGAAAAGGATTGGCCCAAGTTCTAGAGCGATTATTGCTTTTCTCTGTAAGGTCACTCAGTGTCGCCAGATTCCTGAATTTCTGTTATAAAGTTGCAGAGGAAAAGATGCTAGTTTGAAAGCTCCAGATCCTGGAGTCAAGTGATCACATGCATCGCTCGTACTCTTCTGCTTTGTCACCACCTAGGAAAGAGCAGTTTAGATCTTTCTCTCAGCCTCAGAGCACGACCTCTGTAAGGTTCAACTAAAGGAATTACCAATCTCTGTAAGACAGACATCGCTTAGTCCATCCCATCCAAAGCACATCCTCCTCCCAAGCCTTTAGCCACCACTCAGATGGACAAATGTTATGCACCCGATTCTAGCTTTGATACTGTAGATATTATTCTTGCATTATTAGGGAATTTTTAATTTTTTTTTCAAGACAAACAACCACCGTAGCATGTCTTATCTCACATTATCAAGTATGACAGATGTGTTTCTGTAATACATTTTGCAATTCAGAATTGCAGACAGTCAAGGAAAGGGTTTTGAGATGAGATAGTAATAAAATCATTTTGCATTCCTAAATCAATGCGTGTGCTGGTTTTAAATTACATTTTAAAAAGCAATCTTTACTCCAATAGTAAACTGGGCTATTACAGGAGTAACTGAAGGTCCAAGACCAGAGCTAGCTCAGGCATTGAGTTTCCAAGCCACAGTAACGCCAACATTTTTGGGAAACAATGTCATCTTTAGTCCAGCTAAAAAGCAAAGAACTCTGGTGTTTCTAGACCCGAAATCACACCATAGGGGGTTGTTTTTGAGGCAACAAAATACTGCTTTTTTTCCTAAATGATGTAGAATTGTCCCCCCAACATCCTTGGCCACTGCTGCCTTACCTGGTTCCAGGTGGGATAGGGTTAATTTTCACCAGAAGCTGCCCAGGGGGCTATTCTATACCATGCAACCGCCATGCTCCCTATAGAGAGTGAGAGGGTGCTGGGGGCGGAAATCGCTGCTTGGGAGCGGCCGGGCCAGGCTCCGGGCAGTGAGCGACCCGCACTGTGACACCCATGTCACATACACTCTGTTATGGTTGGGGTTTGTTTGGTTGGTTTGTTTTCTTTGCCGTTAAAACTGTTGGTGTCCCAACCCACGCGGTTTTGCCTTTCTTTTCCAGATTCTATCCCCCCACCCCACACACTGGGAAGAGGGAGCGAGGGAGCAGCCGCATGGTGCTCAGCTGCCAGCTGGGGCTAAACCACGACACTGACCTAAACTGGCCTGAGAGACAGCTCTGAAACTGATGACTCGTGTTCTCGCAAATGACCACTGTAGGTTTTGGCTTGTTCAGGGTAGACTGGCTGGTCTGAAGGGCACCTCTTTCTCCAAGCCGTGGAGCTCAGCTTGGCTGGGAAACACCTGACTCAGGACACCCCATCCCAGGGCATTTCCCATGAAGTTCTGACCTTCAAAAGTCCCTCAATGCTTGGTCCCAGAGCAGCCACGCAACAAAGTTGCCTGAGCACGGAGGACCAGCACTTCTCCTATTTCCCCTCCACAGCAGTTGCAGTCTAAAAGCTTTGATCATAACCTTCATGACACTTACACAAGGACAAAGCCTGGAACACCTACTGGAACCTTTCCAGCTTTTTATTACAGCACCATTTAGGTCTGAACTTCCCAGCCCACTTTGCTGTTAGCAGCAAACACCAAACCTTAGTGACAGAGATGAACTTGTAATCCCTAGTGCTCATCCACCTACAGCCACTCAAGTGCTTTATGGATAAAATCAGCATCGTGCCAAAAGCACAAGTTGTAACGAGGTCAGTCCCTGTCCCCCGAGGGGTTTGTTTTAGTAGAGCCTACTTGTTGTGCTTATGTGCACATATTTTCCATCATTTCTTAGAAAACATGGGCAGAGTGCACGCATGTGTGTCAAGAGAGGAAAAGAAGACAAAGAAAAGGAGGAAGCCCATCTCCAAGAAATCACTGATTAAAATTGCTCCCAAGTTCCCATTTCCTCCACAAACAAAACAGCTTGTGAAAGTCCAAGTTGGGGTGGATAAAATATCAGCCACGTGCCTGACTTACAGCACTGGGACTGAGGTTTGGGCACTACTTCAAGACTTTCCCCTAGGAGTCTATCCAAACCCTCTTTGCTTCTGATGTGGAATAATTTGGAAGTGTTTTTAGGCTGCCGGCTGGGATAACACAAGGGCTATTGTAAACACACATGCAGCCGATCAGCACCAAACCCACACAAATATGGTACGTACACACATAACTAACTAGTACATATCCCTGTTTAAAAAATACTACTACTACTAATAATAGAAATGTTGAATTACAGAAAAAGACAAAATCACTGAGCAGGTCTTAAGAAAAACAGTGATCACTTCTGGCAAGAGTTACATTTCACCTGATTTTAATAAATGAAATGCATTTAAATGCTGGTCACTAGATTTAAAGATCTACAGATAAGATACAGCCATAACCAGCTATAATCCAAGTGTGTGCAGTGAAGCAAGAACATAATTTTCGTGGATGCTGTTTCAAAAATACCACTGCTAGCCAAGAAGGTTTGGAAATGTAAGAGGGCGTGACCAGGGCACAGAGACCTGAACAGACTCAGAAATAACCTGCTGGAGATAGGTAACCCAGCCCAGAACTCTAATCCTGCGTAACTGCTGTTTGCCTGACCTCTGCTTTGGGTGGAAAAGGAGAGAATTGCTCTTTCACAGTCATAGTGCGCTGGGATAATTTTTGGTTTCTCCACTGTAGTGGCCAGGAAGAAATTCATCTCACCTGTGAGACATGTCCCAGCTAGCCTGAATGTAGAATGATGTTTTGGAGCTGTCCCAGCTTTCAAGGCAGGCTGATGGGAGTCTCAAAATGGGTGTCTTCATAGGTGGCCTCAAGGGAAGCTGTAGCCAGATGTTGGCACCATTCAGGCATGGCCACAGTAGGAGAAGGAGGAGAGTCCTTCCCTAGGATTCCCAGGTAACTCTTGCCAGCTCTGGTCTGTCTCATGGCATTATACCTTTATTATTTCTTAACAATTCCTCAATTACCTCCAGTATTGTTCTCTACCAGCTGGTCTCAGGCAAGCAGATGAACCAACTTATGCCCGCAGGCAAGCAAAGAAGTCAGAGGCAGGGACTTGGAGCAACTCAAATTCCCTTCCTTCTGAAACGATGAGCATTTTTCCTCTTCCATCTCCTCCGAGAGGTGTGATGCAACAGAGGTCAATACACCTCATATCAAGGCTGTTATCTACTGCAGCAACTGCTTTTCTTGCAGGGAAAAAGAGTCTCTCCATATCTGGCCCCAAAAGGACTAAGTATCTCCAGGCATTTACGGAGATGCACCAGGCATTTCTGTCCACCATGCCAAGCCTAGGTTGGGATTTACAGAAAATAACAGCAACCCAGACTATCAAGTTTATAGATGTTGAATTTTTGCCCAGACTTGCCCCTGGATGGGCTTTGAGCAGAACCATTCCATGTGTTGGTGGGGAGAGTGAACCTTGGGAAGAGGGGAAACAAGATAGCTGAAAGATTTCTCTACAGTGATAAATCCATCTTGATAATAATGGAGCTGTGTACAACCGCGTTGTAACTGCACCATCCACAAACAATTTTTCCCCGAGTAGGAAGTAGCTAGAAATTGAAGTAACATTTCACATGGAGAGACATAAGTTCTTTGCTCTTCCACCACCAGCGCTACGCTGACCAACCTTGTAATAGAAGCAATGCTTAAAATATATCGGCCCTTCCATTGGTCTTCGGTATCTGCTGTAATCATAGAACTTATGGGTTGGATCCCACTTAACAGGCCAGAAGAAGGACTGATTAGAGCCCTCTGAACAAGAAGTCTTGTGATGCCTGCTCCAAGCAAGGCTGGTTTTGCAGGAAACAGCAGTATGTCGACACCGTCTTCTTAGAACAGCTTTGTTGTAGATTTGATCCAAAGCCTGTTGAAGTCTGTGATTAGACTTCCTCTACTGCAGCAGCCTCTGGGCAACACAATGTCATCAGCATCTGTCCCATTCACAGGGCTGGTCTGATGCATTTCCCAAAGCAGAAGACTGGTGCCAAGATCCCACTGGTCAAAACCCACCACCAACTATTGTACAAAGGAAGACAACATTCCTGATGTTAAGTAGCACTAAGACAAGATGCAGAAAAGGGTGTAAAACAATTTAAATGCCTAATAAACCACTGAGGGAAGCCAAAAGCCTGAATTTTACATGAGTTCATCATGCACAATGCCTAGTTTAATTTAATCAACTGTGATTAAAAAGTGTGATCCTCCACAGCAAAATCCTTCCTCAAATCTTTGCCTTTAACCTTGCCTGAAAGGCTTTGCTTAAGCCCTCAAGACTGTAGGTGAAGAAAAAAAAAGTCTGAATCACCCTTTGTTTGGTGACCAGTCATGGTCACACATAGAAGGGAAGATCAAGAAGATGATACAGTCAAGCAGCAGAGAGTCACAAAGCTTTTCTGGCAGCAGGGAAAAGTGCCTAAGGAGAACAAACCCAGTTTGCAAGGCTTGACTTAAGATCAAATCATTCAGATTGGAGGTACTTCAGCTTCCAATGGCTGGAGGTTCACCCACAGCAGGGTGATGGGAGGCTTCTACCTGTACCAGTATGGCTTCCGCCCTGAGCCAAGGTGTGGGGTGCAGTCTGGGCACCAGCTTACCTCTGGCCAGGTTCCCAGTCAATAGCAGATCTGAAGGACAGAGCTGTTGGGCTTGGTATTTTTCATGCTGTGACCCTTAGCACCACTGAGAAGACAACTCCTGTGAGAAAACTAGCTCCTATCTGGGAGCAGCAGAGAAGTCAGGGTGGTCACGTGGGTCTTGCTTTAAGCAGCAGTTTATTAAACTATTTGCAGTGCACAAACAGTTTCCAAGGAGAACCTGTGTCGAGCAGAACATAGGGTCCGAGGACCTTCAGGGCAGCATAACAACTGCTCTAGAAAGCAGAAGAAAAGCCAAAAACTAACAAGAAACACCTGAGCTGGTGGTGGGAGAAACAGCAGGAGGTGATGATCTCCACAGGGCCCATATTCATTTGGTCTTATAAATAGAAATATTAAGGATACTGTCTCCAGACTTCAGTGACTTTTTTTCATGTGAGAAACATTAGGTATAAATGGTCTGCAAAGTCATTATCACCATCTACAGAAAGACAAGGAACATTGATTCAACCGAAGGCTCAGGACAGTGGAATATTGTACAAGCATCGTTCAAGACAAGGTTTAGAGGCGGCGGAAGAAAAGGGTGCATGCACATCCTTTGAAGGGTTGATTAGCAAGCCTAAGAATATACTCAAGGCTGGAATAAATTAAGACACATATTTTCTTGAGAAGCCTGGGATGCTCTACAATCTTATGACATCCAAAGTGCTAAGAAAAGCAAGGCACTGCCATGATTGCATTGCTATTCATGTGTTAAAGGTCAAAGAACTGCAAAAAGGTCCATTTTGCAGGTTACAGACATCTGTAGCAGTTATAACCAAAGTGCGTGCAATGTCTAAAGATCTCCTTATGGTTAAGTAACAAGCAAGAACTACAGCAACGATGTAATAGACAACTTACAGCACCCACCAGTACCACCTTACAACATGAATCAGTGTCGGGTGCTATAGATGTGTCGCAGCATAGGCGTAAGGCCTCGCTATTGGCGCACCCCGTTAAACCTCGCCTCGGATGAGGGGAGACGGTACAGCGTGGTTGGTAACACGAGCTAGAAACGCCACTCAGTCCGAGAAACCCTTCGGACTTCTGAACGCTTTGGTTCTCGTAAGGCTCTCTTACAGGCGGTGCCCGCCCACCCCTGAGGTGATGCTCTCTCCAACCGGCTGCCTGGGCCGCCACACTACCCCCCTACATGAAGCGGCACTGTCATGAAGTACCAGACGCGCAGCGCGATGGCGACCGCCTCACGGAAAGCCAGGAGTCCAAGCGCAGAGGACGGACTTACATAAGCTCTTACAGCAAGAAGATGAAAACACGTCTTTCTTACTCTTTCAGAGCTGCCTCGGCTTGACAGAGGACAGTCAGGTTCCTGCTATTCCCAGCAGTCATCCAGTTACTCACCAACAGCTGAAACGTCACAGACAGGAGGCAAAAATGGACGTAGTTTCAGTCTCTTTCCTGGAATGATCACTTTACACATGATCTCAGCTCCGTTTCCTCCCTCCTCCATGTCTGGCGGTGGAAGCACCAAAGGTAAGGACACACTAACCTTGCTTCAGCGACGCCAATCTCCGGCTGACGTCACTTCTGGCTGGAACAAGCCATCCCGTAATGCCAGATGAGCATCCGAAGAAAAGAAAAGCAGCACTTCTGCTCCTTGCTCTGCCACAAACTTTTTGTGGCACCTTGGGCATGTCACTTAGGGGAGAATGAGACAAAGTCAGGTTAGGTGTGTGCTAAAAGGTTTTTTAGTTGTTGCTGTTTGTTTTTTTTTTTTTTCTTAAAAGACATAATTTTGTAAAACCTCACCAGTCTTTCAATGCACTCTCAGCTGGCAATTTCAACCTGCAAAAATCACTGTATATCAAAGTTGGGAAATTCCCAGTCAGCTCTAATTAACTTTACATTTCCAATGCGAAGGGGTGTGGCTGCACAGACTTCAGTTGAGACAAAACAGATGTGCTTCCACATCAGACACAGCTCCCTCTGTAACACGCAGAAATTCCCCCTGCCCGTTTCCAGCCTCCTTCATGGCACTTTGGATCACAAGACTTCAGACCGGCTGTGAATTACAAGTCCTGACCCCCCTGCCAGGTCTTTGCACAACACAAGGGGAGAAATTCAGTTTAAAAACTTAGGCTGGGGAGAAGAAATAAAAAATTAAAAAAAAAAAATAATAAAAAACCCCAAAGATTTGCCTAGGGGAAAAGCATCTGGCTTGGTAGTGGGATGGAAAGCACAATTCTTTAAACTGCCATTGCGTATTTTTCACTGAAAAGTGAAATGCACATCCAAGGAAGCAAGTGGTCAGAACCCCAGTCAAACATTTCCACAAGATATAATCAGAAATCCATAGTCTCAGCATATCAGAAGCACATTCCGTCTCACTTCAGAGTAAGGCGTTGCCTGCTGTATAGGAAAGAGTAAGCTGGATAAAGCCAGCTTGACTTGCATATGGGCCAGGATTTCAAGAGCTGGATCAGAAATCTGTAGGAGCTACACGACAGCCCTGTAGCTCTAAACCCCTTATTTTGAGCACATCAGCCCAGGCTCTTCAGAAACACCTAGACAAAGGCGTTCAACTGCTCAGCCAGCCTTTTTCCCTGTGTTGTGATGACAGCATGCACTGTTCCCAACGCTGGCATTCCTCCATGGTTATTAGCAGCTAATAATCCAAACATTTCTGGGGTCATCATCAATGTTTCTGAGGGTTTTTCAAGAGTTCAGAAGTATTTAAGGGTTCAGTTTGCTTTGGCTGTGGGGAGTCCAAGCTGGGAATGTGCGTGGCTTGATCCTGAACACCCCTTGCACGGATACATGGATGGTGCTGGGCTCTCCCAAGGGGAATCCTGACCCAGTGGGCAGGGAGAGGCTAGTGGTCCAGGTGGTGGGAGAAGACAGTGATGGTTGCTTTCCTTGCCCACCAGTCTTGCCACGTTTTTTGCACAGTAGCCTAGTTTCAGAGGCAGAGTTGTGGTGGGGATCTTTCAGGCTGGGGAATAAAAGGCAAGAGGCCCAGGTTACCTGTTCCCCTGGGCAAGTGTTTCAACACAAGTCCTTACCAGGGGAGAGTGAAGGCACGTCATCTCCTGCAGCTCCACGGTCAAGGGATGAAGCCACAGCTGGTTTTACAAGAAGGTCTCATCCCATAAGTTTGTACCAGGGAAGCTGAGCCTTGCAACTGAGACATGCTGGTACGTGATATCTCCGTCCTGATCAGCCTTGGTCAGTGGACACACTCCAGGTTGTTGAGATCAATGCAGAGGTAGAACCTTAAGCCATCCTAAAGACTCCAAGATAACCAGGTTGAGAAGAGGTACTCACAGCATCATCTGGGAGATGAGTAGGGAGGCCCGGGCAGTTTCCAGTTTGGGACTTTGGACCCTTATTTTGTGAGACTGTCTCTAGAGAGGATCTGTGCTGAATCACTGCGTCTTGCAGAGCATATGCTGAAGCCGCTACTTGGGCAATGGCTTCATCTGAAATGCTTCCTGGCACTGCTAGAGAATCAAACAGCTCAATGGTTACCTGTCACCAGGTCCAGCTCCAAAGGGGTACAACCATCAACTGTAATTGGATGGAAAGTGAAGGCCCTCCATACTACATCAAAGCCTTGTCCCTTTTCACCTTCTTGGAGAACTAGAGCTGAGCACCAAAGCCACTCATAACACTTGTCTCCATTCCAGCTTTCGTCCTAGAGCTCAAACACATCTGGAAAAGCAAAAACAGCCACCAAAAAACATACTGCACTGAATAAGATGCCTTCGACGTGAGTCATCGAGTGGGCCAAACAGAAAAAAACCAAATCATTTGGAAGCAAGGTGAAAGGCGTTATGCCAAGGAATTATGCAATGAACAAAAAAACCCAAAAAATCACACCCATCAGGGAAGCTGCCTGCCTCAAAGAACCCCACAAATCAGAACCGCCCACGATAGCTCAACATCTCTCAACGTCCCTGTAACCTGCAGAGGCCAAGATACACAAGCACGCTGCGAGCTCCTGGAAGACATTTCAGGGCTCAGTGGTGAATATAAATCATGTCTGCATGCACTTACACTTAAAACATCTCCAACGTGGTTTATGGTATCACAACACTGTTCTCTCCTGTTTAGCTTTCTAGTGGGATACGTGAATACCGGAGGCTTGGAAATGTAATCACAGTGCATCCCAGGAATCACTGAGTGGGTCTTCAAAAGGTAGCCCTCAGCCCAGATCGGAAGGTGAAAGCTCAGCTTGCCATCGCTTGTAGGGGCGGCATTTCTGCGAGCTGCTCTTAGCCTACTGCCCCAGGCTGTGCTTGGCAATAGATTACAGTCACACCAAATACAGCTATGGGCTACTCTCTAACGATTTAAAAAAAACACTGTTGCAGGTTTTTGTTTGGTTTTTTTTATGTGTTAGTCTTTAAAAATGTAGTTCTTTAGGGCAAATGAAAGATATTGGGTCAAAAGCTTTCTTACCTTTTCTCCCAAGAGTTCCCCAAAAGCCTTCAACAAGGTCAACTGAAATTGCCTTTGATTACCGTTTTGGTTTGGCGGTGTTTTGGTTTTGGGTCTTTTTGGGTTTTTTTTCCTGCTAGTCCAGCCTACCCACAAAAGCTTCAACTATCTACTTCAGCTTTTCTTTAATCCACATTTCTTCTTTGCCAAAGCTGCCTGATCCTCAAGCAGGTATCCTTACTATCTGCCACAGGGACATGTTGCCATGCTCTCCAGCTCAGTAGACTTTGAATCCTCAATATTAATAAGATTTGTCAGAGACTATCTGCTTTTGTTATGTACTGCTCTCATCCCTAGGGGACTCTTCTCTTTCCTTTCAATCTGGCAGAACAAGTCCTGCTGTCCATAGATTTATATGGAGGTACATCAAGTTCTCCTTCCACAGCAGGCTTGAGCACATAGGACTGTATAATCAATTCCGCATAAAGGTTTGGCGGGGGGAGTGGGGGAGGAATAAAAAAAGAAAATAAAGAAAAGAAAGCTAGTCTCTGACAGAGCCCTCCACAGCAGGATTTTTAAACTGCTTCCAAGTTGCTATTAAAAAGAAAAATAATAATAAAAAAAAATATACAAATAATGAAGCGTTGACAGTTTTTGCGAGATTTGGTGCTTTTCCCAAAGCCACAGCTCATGGGGGTTAACATGAGAACCCAAGAAATTGTGTGTGCTCCTGAGCCTCGCATTTGCAAAAAAGGACATTTCAACAGTCCCAGAAACAGGTTAAATAAACATTTATGAAGAATCACACAGGTATCGCTGAGCTTGCCTTGGAATGAGAGGAATCTGCTGGATGGGGTCTCTGGTGCTTGTTCCAGGACTGTTTCCTCCAATAATTTTTGTGTTTCTGAGAGTCTAAACGACACTGGTTTTAGCCAAACTCTCATTTTATTTACAACATGAAGGGAACAGTATTTATCATTCAAACAAAGGAGCCGTCTCTCTTTCCTTCCTGCTCCTCTTTTTGTCTTCTGCCTCTAGACAAGAGTATTCTTTCCGTCTGCTAATTAATAGGCGGATAAAGACTCACCTTGAGGTTGAGAGTTTTATAGAAAAATTAATTACCATTCCTGACTTTATGATTACCAGTCGAGATGCTCACATTATCTGCCACAAGATCCCTCAGGCTTTACCTGGTTAGGAGAAAGTTTGCCATGCCCTGTGAGGTGACTTTGAAGGCTGGAGTGAAAGCTAAGCTCTAGAGAAAGTCTAAGAGCATGGGAAGGGCCACCAAAGATCTCCATAATGATGACCCATAGCTGGGGGACATCAACAGGTCAGGAGGAGTGAGAAACAGTAACAGGTCAGATACATCATGAGGTGCTTGCCAGAGTTTAAGAGAATGGAGAGTAAGACCATAAGAAGATAATGAATGTGCTGTGTGGACAACATGGCATTCAGTATCTGTGGAGGGTGCTGGGTCACTGTACGTCTATTAAACAAGCTGAGACAGAAGACTGGAAGAAGTTGCAGGATGGCAGCGGAGGGAAAGCTCTCCTTAGACAAGACATCTGAAAATGTCAACATGCAAACTGCGTTGCATGTTTTCACCTCCGCCTTTGGACCCAGCAATAGAGAGTGGCTTAAGAAGAGCAAGACCACTTGCGTACTTACGTCTCCGACATGCAAACGCTTACATACGCGCTTTGGTATTTGCTGAGTTGGTGCCTCACACTCCCCATTCCATAAATCCTCTTCTCTTGCAGGCTCAAGTGATGGAAAATGCTCTCTGAGCACACAAAATACTCACTGAAGTCAAAGGGGAACGTCAGCTAGAGAAGCACAGCAGAAAGTCACCGTCTGGACAATACGAAGGATTCCTCACTTACCAAACCAAACTTCTAATAACCAGGAGACCGCAGAATAACAGCAGAAACATTGTCTGGGCACTGTGCAGCCAGGGTTGCAGGGACTGACCTGCGTGGGTTTTCCCGGCACCCTGGGAGCTCACTCTGCCAGTCGCTGCAGGCTGGGACGTCATCGCGCTATGCTTTTGCACAGCCCACAACACATCTGGGGTCCATTCTCTATAGGTAACTTTGGGCACACACATAACTTAGAAAGCAGTTTAAAGTTGACACCTTACCTGTACAGGTTTATACAGCGGGACAAACACTGCAGTGCATAACTTGGTACTAATTCTTCCCCATGCCCGAGGTGCTCAGAGCAGTAGAAGCACATCTCCCAGCTTTAAGAGGAATCATTCCTTAAGAAGTGAGCCAGCCAATTGTAGAGAGCGCTGCATTTCTCAATGTATGCAAGGCTTTGCCAGTCAATTCTAAAAATCAGCTTGTTGGAAAAATCACCAAAAAATAAAGCAATTAGGTGTCGTGTCAGCAACATACCAATGCAAATGGGAACCCTCACACCATATACTTCCAAGCCATTTTTACAATCCTTATTAGAGGCATTGTTTTGCTGTGGATAAAACTTTTTAAATTGTCTTTCAAAAACCCTATGAGATAAAAAAAAGTTCCCAAGTGACTGTCATGGGGAAACAAAGCAAGAAAAGAAGAGGAAACAGCGAGCTGTGGACCACCGTTGGCAGGCACTTGAATAGGAGCCCTGTGCTTGACACCACCGCGACTTTGAACAAAATCAAAGTCAAACAGCTATTTGTCAAGGGGTACAAATGCACACAAGTGGTGAGAACCTGGCCCTGCTGTAAAAACGTGTCAGGGACTTTTCTGTAGGGCTGTGCCGAGCCCCCTGATGGATCGTTGTACTCGGAAGACAGCATTGTGAGCAGCAATAATAAGACATCTGGTCCATTCTCTTTCTGAAAGCATATTTTGGCTCAACTGAAACCACGTGAGCAGCTCCTTGTACAATGCACAGACGCAGAGTCTCATCGCCACCGATCCGCAGCGCCGGGTCCGTCCTCCCCCACACCCGGCAGCATCTCTGCGATCTCAGCCCCACCAGCCCGGCTCCATGGTGTGCAGCCAGCATCCGGCGTGCCCTTTGCATCTCTCTGTCTAGACGGCTATGAAAGCACCATCCACTGGCATCCTCGATCACCCCACTGCATCCCTCCTTGTAGGTCTTGCTCGTTCCTCTTGCATGGCCACACAGGGGTGAGCTGGAAGAAGAGCTAGGCACCAGTACCGGCTGTTTCCATACACAGACTCTCCCCGGCAAAGGGGACAACCCCTGAGTAAGAAAGGTTTCTCCGACACGACGGTCAGGACACCACGTCCAAGCTGACACATGCGCAAAGCCCC
>KL256802.1:48536-61402 GCA_000699545.1 Podiceps cristatus
CCCCGTCCTTCACACACAAACCCAAACCCCCGGCAGCTGCTGGAGACAGAGCTAGCTCTGTCCGAGCCTAAACCAGGACAAGAGACCCAGGGAAATGACCCTCGACAGGAACAGACCTGCAAGGGTAAGGGAAAAGACAAGCGGAGAACTTGGTGCTCGCTACCAGCCCTGCTGTTTGGATTTTGGGCGCCAACTCATGCGGCACTGCGTCTGCAGTGCCAGAGATAGGACGGGGTCCGGCTCCCAGCTGCAGGGCAGAGATAAGGCCCCTAGGACCGAGGGGAAGACAGGGCATGAATCAGCCCTGGGTTCGGAGGAGGAGGTGAGGACAACCCCAGGAGGCAGAGTGCAGTCAAGCCAATCCAGCAGAACACATCGCACGAGTTTTATCAATCCCGAGGAATGCAGTGCTGGTTATCAAGCAGATCCTGCTACTAGAGAATGGCGCAAAACCCTACCACTTCAACATGGGCTCTCTGGCTCTCTCAAACCCACGGTCTCACCTTCACCCCCTGCAAATGAACAACAAGAGCAACCAGGGAGACAAAGCGGCTCAAACCACCTCTCAGCTGACTCAAAATCAGAACTGAACGCGTTTCTGGTTAAGGTAGCAGCTTAACTTACGTCATACAGCAGCAAAGAGCAAAAAACATTCCTTACCTGTGAAACACAGGTCCTAGAAACAGTCAGCGGCTTTGCTGCTCCCCCGTCACTTGTCTTCAGCCACCTTCTTTTACAAGGCACGACGCGTTGGGAACCTCAGAGAGCCTTGTTCTGAACCTGTCTCCCTTGCTGTCCTCCTCCAATGCATAACTTCAGCTGTCTATGGAAGTGGGGGAGGTGTTTAAATTGGCTAACAACAACTCCCTGCGGGAAGGTACTACTTGTGTAACACAATCTAATGACTTGCAGTTCATTGAAAGTTGCCTTTTCTGTCACTGTGCAAGCTGAAATAGTTTTGACTCCTAAGCAACATGGATGTAATCCAATGCCTCATAAAGTGGAAGTGGCTGGTCACTCACACGAGGAAAGGAGGCATTTGTGAGTGGCCAGGTAGAGTTTCTGGTGCTGTACTTCACTACGCTCTCCATGCCAGGACTAGCTTGATATTAGCATAAATAGACAGCATAGTATCCTTAGTACAAATAGCATAAAGAAGCCTTTCATTAAGTGCTAGCAGCCTGGTTTGTTGATGACCACACAATCATTAATGACTTTTGCTGCCCTAGCACGTCAGACTGAGACCTTGTTACGCCAACCACACAACAAGCCTCGAGAGAGCTCGTTATACCTTTGCCAGCTAGCTGAAGATTACAAGAGGTTCCAGGGAACCACCGAAGCTCCCAGGGTCTGATCTTACAAGTCAGGATTAGCTGAGCAGAGATTAGCTCTCATTTGTCAATGACATCCCATTGGCTTTAGCCAGGCCAAGATCTCTCGGCCTGGATATCAGCCATGAGCACAGAAGTACCACCTGTAACTCAGGAGTGGGCACCATTTGACCAAGACGGTGAGCTGCTGTTGTAAAGGATATATTGGAATAACACCCAACACACGGGATGGGATCAGAAGATGCATGGCCAAAGAGAAGGACCCTTCAAGCCAGGGCTGCTTTCCAGCCAACGCTAAATCATCGCCAAGACTTGACTCATAATCTCAAGCATTTCCTTCCCTTTTTATTCTCTGACAACAATTCATCTTTGGGGCTAAACCATCTCCAAAGGCATCTCTGCCTGCGTAGACTTTCCTCATATGCAGCGCAGAAAGCTCAAATGAGAAACAGCCTTGCCTTCCCTCAAACACCTCACACATCCAACACACACCGTAGGCAGAAAGGTGTTGGTCTCACAGAGTAGCAGGGAATTGAAAAGCCTCATACGAAGAAATTCGGGCCAAGAAGTGTCTGGGACATTCTCACTGACGGAAGATAAAAGAAGTTGCCATCAAGCACAATGGTAAATTGCAGGGAGAAGGCACTTACCCACCCACACAAGTAAATCCCATTCAATTCCACTGAACTACCTGGACCAGACTTTCCAGCCCCATAAAGGAGTACAACCCACTGAGGCTGATGGACACCCTTTGATTTATGCCCAGAGATGCTCTTAACCCTTGCATAAACGGTGCCCAGGATTGGATCCAGCTTGAGGAACAGGTTTTTGGCTTTACAAGAGCAAATCTACCCAAGTAAAGCATGAGACTTCTGCAAGCCTGCAATTTCAGAGGAGCTGCGGAGCTGAACCTGTCTCAGGGCCCTGTTTTTGTTCCTTATTATTTTCACGGGCTTTTGCACGTTTGGATTCTGGCCTGACTGGAAGCAGCAAAAGCTTTCCAAGTGCGAAACCCCTCTACCTGGAGAGGTTTTAATGAACTTCAGGTTTGCATCCAGACTTCAAGGGGCTGAGCCAAGCAGTCGCCCCTCTCAGATGCTCAGGATGTTCACCTGTCGGAGAAATTCCAACCTGAAATACATCATTTGCAGAAGCAAGACCAAGACTTCACTGGGTGCAAAGGAGTGAGGGGGCTGACAGGCAATGGTGCCTAGAGAACAGCTCACGAGAGCAAGCCATTGGGGTTGTTGATGCTTTTCTCTCTAAACACCCACTTTGCATCTTTTCATGGGGACCTCCTAGGGTCCAACACCCTCATCCTATTAGACTGAACAAACAACACCTGGCGTTCACCTCCACAGAAAGACACAACTCCCAGGCAAGATTCAGAAAGCCTCAAGTAATGCCAAAATCAAACGTGGCTGAGCAAAGCTGCCTCTCAGCCAAGAGAGTTGGAGCATGCACAGGAAAAGCCTCCCTCTTTCTCTCTCTTTGCAATTTTATTCTCCAGACTTACAATGAGGGTTATTCTCTCCTGGCAGGAGGAATCCAAAACACTCCAGCTTTTTATCCATTGACTGCAAAGGTAGAGATTCTTCTCCGCTGGCCAGCTCCCCATTAAAGCAGCCACTGTGGGCCCATGATGAACTGGTCGAGCTGAACCAAGAGGAAGCAGCAGCCAGTGGCTCTCCGGAGCTCGCAGAATCGGCATTTCCGACTGACTGCCTCCCTCTCTCCTTCAAACCCCTCAACCAAAAACACCGCATTCACTGGACCAGATGGGACGGGAAACGAGAAGAAAAAACCTTTTCTCTCCATCACCACTCTTCTTTATAAAACTGCCACCCCCACCTCCCCCACCAAGGCCACTGGGCAACCTTGAAATTCAAGCCAGCCATTGGAAGAAGTTGGCTGGGTTAGAGACAAGAGCTCCGGACCATGTTTTCAAGGGCTCAACACCCTGAGTGCACCACAGGATTCCTGTGCTTTTCATCCTGCGCCAGTTTTAGAGCAAGGCCACATGGAAAAACAGAGCCAGGAGGGAGCATGGCCGTGCCACAGAAGGCTCATGGGCTGCTTTGTTAGGTCGCACCCTGCGTTTGGGTGCTGTGCTCTGACATTTTACCAGTCCTTGATGAAAGGAGGCAACGATGATTAAAATGCCCTCCAGAGGAGGATTGTTTGGCTGTCGTGGATAATCCCAAACTGAGCAAATCCACTTTGCCCAAGTCGTTACTCAGGACAGTGAGAGGCAATGAGGATGCGATGGGGTGCCTTGGAGGAAGGGAGATGCCAACTTGCTGGTCAGGAGACCAGAAATCTGATTTTCCCTCCCTCTCACACCTTCTGCTCTCTGCAAAACAGCACCCCACAGACCCAATCTGAAGCAGCCTGCAGCAGAGCCTGTTTGGGGACAGCCTAGGGGATGCCTCAGTCCTGATCTGGGACCCCCCACCAACCCACACACACCAGGCCAGTGCCGGGACCAGCGGGGCACCTCCATCTTGAAGCCCACCTTCAACAGGGTTGGGACGTGAGTTCCATGGGTCAGGCACCGCCTCCAGCAGTGTTTGCACAGCCCAGCTCGATGCTTTCACTCTTATGGGCCTCCTGCAACCCAAGTGCTAAATAATGAGCACGTTCAAGTCACGTGTGCCCATTGAACTAAGAGCCACGGTGTTGCCTTGATCAATACGGAGCCGATGGGAACAGATCCTGGCGAGCTGGCGGTGATGGGAGCCCTAACCCCGAGGTGCTAATAGACCCACCCTGATGCACGATGGCTGAGACTTCGGGTTATTGTGCATCCAATTCCCCGCTGCAGAAGACATAAGTGTGCCTGTAGGTGGCCCAGAAACACTGACTTAGTAAAAGAAGGGGGAGAATAAAAAAATAAATAAAACAAAGAATGAATGCAGCGTCTGTCACCCTTTCGCAGAATTGTTATTTTTTGTGTGTAGTCGATGCTTGTTTTCCAAAGATTTACATTTTTGTGTGTGTGTCATTTGCTTTTCATGCATTTTGAGACCTTGAAGCTTAGAAATTCAAAACACTCATCAGTCACGTCAATCCTTGTGGACAAAACAGAGCTGCCACTTGAATGGGGGGGGGGAAACCAACACCACAACAAACAAAACGCACTTTTCTATCAAGCTGTGACTCAGTCACCCTACTCAATGCAAACAAGACAATGTTTAGAGAAAGCAAAAAAAAGATCTGAGTTTTCATACTCATCGGTGGAACTAAATTGATTAAGGTCATTTCCTAGGTAGGTTTGAAATCTTCTGCAACGATTTTTTTGAAAAGAAAAAGAAAAGTGTCCCCCAAAAAGGGAAAAGTCACTACTGCAAAAACATTAAATCTGCTTGGGTAACTCAGAATATATGTTGGCAAGGCAACATATCTCAGCTTGAACAGTAAACCTGCTATGTCAGAGGCTCTGCGACATATGAAAGAGACTTGGGTTTCAATATATCATGCTGAATTTGCTTCTTTTCAGCCTTTCATGGCAAAGTATTTGATGTTTGTCCTTTCACTGTTGCAATCGATAGGATGACCTTACTTAAATGTTTCCTGACCTTTGCTGTTGTCAGTACTGTTCTGTAAAAATGTAATTTAACTCTTTTTTTCTTTAGTCTGGAAAAAGCACTGTACCGACAGCAAACATGATAGGGGTTTGGCTTTATATGCTCCGCCCCCCCCCAACCTAGAGGCGAGAGATAAAAACATCCATCACCAGAGCTGGCTTAAAACCAGATGATGTCAAGAAGCGTACAAGGCACGGCGGCCCAGACCCTCTGCTGAAGACAACCTGTTGAGTTCCCCTGATTTCATCCTTCCCATTGGAGCTAAGCTCACCGACATCTGCAGAGCGTCCAGCTGGTTTCCCAGCACTTTATCTAAAGACACATACCTCCTGGGTAAGGTAAAGAACCAGAAAGGCCTTTTTCTGATGCTCTCACTCCGGTGCGGAAGAGCATACTACTCCATATTTTAGCCACAGGGTTGAGTGTTCTCTCTGGATTCACAGCATCACTGGGATGCTGTTATCGCTTTGGTACCACAAAGTTACAAGATTTCCAGGATTGAGACCTTTAGCTAAGGCCTTGCACGTATTCTGCATAATCCCAAAATAACAAAACCTACAAGGAAAAAGTGAGCTGTTCCCAAACAGCGACTACCAAAACAGAAAGAGACTGATTTTTCTCGTGACAGCGGTGTTAGAAGAGTCAGCCACGTGCTTCAGGGTTACAGATGGATTACCCATCATCGGATCGTTGTGAGCCTGGTTCAAATCACATTATAACCCCGTAATGCAAGTACTTTTGCAAAAGTAAACTCACATCGTTATTATCTGCTTCATCGCTATTATTCCATCCTTGCGTTATGGCTGTGCATGGGTATTACATTGTATTAGTGATGCAGATGTGCGTGTCTGCACTTAACACACAGACATTTGCCCAGGATTATTGCTTAAATTCCTGCTTATAAAAAGCCCTATAAATCCTGGATAGCTCCCTTTAAATCAGCAGCATTATCCTACTGTAAATCTGGGGTGTAAATCAGAGCAGACTCTGGCTCAGATGCTCTTCAGCCATGCACTGTAATGGAGTGGGGAGGCTAAAAAAATCCCTGGCCTCTGTATACATCTGTTCCCCCCAAAACCCATCCCCATTGCATCATGCCCCACACCCCGTCTCAGGGGCTGAGCCCCACTTCCCCAAGTACCAGCCCAACTCTTTGAGAAGCTTTCTGAAGCAAATTAAGAGCCGGCTTTGGCAGCACTGCAGCTGCCACGTGCTTAAATATTGCTCACAGCTGAGTTCTTTCTTGCTTCTTAGGAACTTTAAATGTCTTTTATGCTCAGTGAACTCATCAAAGCTTAGTATCTAAAGTCAGAAGCATTGAAACCATGAATTAGCCAAAGGAGAAACAGGCCAGTTAGGCATTTCTTACGATACATTATCTAGATACTTGCCAGAGGATCTGATTTAAAGTCACCGTGCTACACCTGAATGTCATTTATGGCTCATAAAAGGAAATCTGTATTTAAATAACAATAAAGTAGAATTGCACTTTCTATATTAAAAAAAAATCCTTGCTCAGGGAGCAGATATGTTTTTATTTGCTCAGTGCCTGCCTCTGAGGCAGGCGGAGTCTGACAGCGCCGGAATGCTTTCAGCCACAAAGCCCAAGAGTGAAGCAGGAGGACTTGCTCCAACATGGATGACATTCAATTTTTACTCATTTTTTCACCAAGGCCTTTATGTAGAGAATTTGACCTTCTTGCAAAGGGAGGACCCAAACGTCCACCTACACTCGTAGCTGCCAGAGGAACAAGGGAGATCCCTGAGCTCAGGCAGGCAGCTCACCAGTCCTGCTCCAAAGCTGCAGCCCTACAGCGGGGAGAAGCAGAGGCCCTTCATAACACCCCTGGCTCCAGGATCGGGGCATTTGGCCAAACAAGGTGACAGCAGCCATCACGTCAATCACTGCAAGTCACAGTCACATCCACTTGAGGACATGTATTTTCACTCACCTCTTATCTGCTGATAGATTTCCTTATGTCAGACTCCAAGGGGTCCAAACCCTTTTTTTTTTTTCCTCAAAGCAAACTCCAGCTGGGGTACTGTGGCACACACAGCTACAAGGAAAGCCTCCTAGAACACATACATATGTTTTTTCCTATTATACCTCTGCCAAGGTTTGATTTTTGAGAATTCTCTGCACAAAAACAAGTCCTATTGAAAAATATGCAACAGCCTTCTGCCCCTCTGCACTGTTCTGCCCTCCACCAATTTCCCATCATCTGCCTGCTACCACCCGTCTCCCCGAGTCAGGGCCACCTTCGGCCACCCACCTCCATGCGAGTAGTGCGGTCCCCAAGAGGACCTCATGCACCCTTCCCAAACCCTGGTGCTGCTGGGAAGGGGGTGCTGCCTCCTGGCCCCACCTGCCCTTTCCAGAGCCAGGGAGACAAGGCGGGTGCTCAGCCCCAGGCCTTCCCACCAGAGGAGCTGGAAGGGGCCCCTGCGTGCAACGCTACAGCTGTTGACAGCGAGGGTTGCAGTCCTGACCGTTACCTGCTCTCTCAGTCTCACCCCGCTTTTGGAAAAGGCATCATCCCACTACGATACACCTCCCCAAGGAAAAGGCCTGGAGACTTTACAGGTCCGGTCTACGCAGCAGGTCTGCAGGTCCTCCCTGACACTCAGCACTGCAGAGCTGCGAGCACCAAACTGCAGAAGGGGGGGGGGGGAAGTGGATTTCTGCCAACTCAAGCCTCCAAACCAGCTATAGCATCACAGGAAAGCATCATGCTGCCTGCAACGGGACCTGACCTGAACAGTTACGCTGCTACAAACAGAGAAATACCCTGCAGGACAGCACAGCATGCGGGAGCGGGATGCCAGAGCCATACCCAGCACCTTTGAGGAGCACGCAGCTACGCATACAGATGCTGGGGCATGGGAAGCAATGCCCGGCTCAATCAGAAACATTAGTTCCTCAGCATTAACACACCACCTCCAATTTTAACTGTGGGTATGAAGGAGCAGTTTTCCAAATAATCCTCTGTCATAAGCGTTCACACAAGAGGCTGTACTTGCGTAGCGACACGGTGACAGGTACACAGCCCTCCTCTGCAACGGGCTCCTCCATTTGGGGACAGACCCGTGCTTTTTTAGAAATACCAAATGCAAGGAAGGGATTTGCACTGTTGGCAAACATCTGTTTTTAGACTATCATCTTTAAGGAGGCAGGAATGTAATGTGTAAAAGAGACAAAATGCAGTCGTTACAAAACTGTTTGGCTGTTGGGATCTCAGAAGGGCTTTGATTTAATAGGAATGCAAATGTAGCCTTCCCAGTAAAGCAGTTACCACTGCGCTGGAGCTGCAAAACCTGCAAACCAGCAACAGCAAGTCAGCGATGGCTGCGAGACATCGGCAATTTAACATTAGTTACCTTGTCCTAGGAGGAAGACTACAATGCAAGTGCTTCGCTGGCTTAAAGGTGATCGACTTCGTTCCTCCTGCGGTAGCTGAGTCTCGCCCCGCACTTTGACAGTACGGCATTGCAAATTCAACGCAAGTCATAACAAAGAGAGGAACAGATAAAAAGAGATTTAATGCTGTCAGAACTGCTATCCCACAAATTCCATCACAAGCGAAAACCGCAGAAGACTGAACCTGGATTAGTCCAAATATCTGCTCCATCTGTGCACTTCCATATTTTTCTTCCACATGTTTATTTCTAAGCTACAGACACAGGCTGTCATCACTCCCAACAGCTTTCACCTTATAAATCCATCAGCTCTACCTTCCCAAGCAGCACAGCCTTCCACAGACCCGCTCCTCCCACCCTTCCCCTCTCGCCATGCACCAGCACTGCCTCACATTCCTCTGGTCAATGGTTTCTGCCCACCATCAACAAACATCAGGGAAATACAGACTGACCTGTTTGCTCCTGCACCAAACAAAGAAGAGAAGGTGGCTTTCGTATTTCTTCTTTTTTGGCTCTTTTTTCTAAGGAGGATGGCAAGTCAAACCACAGGTCAGCGTGGATATATTTTTTCCCCAGATCTTTATTTTACAAAAATAACTTACAAATAGAGACAACTCTCAGAAGTAAGATCATTCACTCTGTGCATAAGGATACAGCTTTGTGAAGTACAGGCGTAGGAGTTTAACAACTCTTACAATACTGTTAATTTTAACATGATGGTAACTATATTACAGTACATACATTTCATGCTCCAGACATGTGGGTATGACCATCACATAAAGCTATGGTCAATAAAGTGTGCCAGCCAGGGAGGACGCACCTAAGAGATCATTTATGCTCTGCTATTTATCATCGTCCTCTTACCTATGACAGTTTAAACCAAACGGCAATCTAACACTCGGACTACAGCACTCTGGATACACTCATCAGCAATAAACTTCAAATACATGATAAAAATATATTTAACTTTCAATTACAATTGTATAAGGTACACCAAGAGCCAGAAAATAAAGTCTTGAGCTTTTAAATACAACACACTATATATATAACATATACAAAGAGACGAGAGGGTATCTACACATGGAAGAAAAAGCTTATCCTGGAAATGCATGTTATCTGTGGTACACAATGGCTCTGTCTGCTAGAAAGGCATTTCCATTTGCATAGCGTTAGCGAGAAGTCCAGACCGGGCTAGGAGATCATCAAACAAAACACACCATCGAAAGTCATAATTTTGGGACCACTTCCACTTTGCACCTGATTCTAGTCTTAAATTACAGTTTGCTATTTCTCTTTTGTAGGCTGGAATTCACGCCCCGTTCATAACAAGCACAGGGAAAGGAGGGATTAAAAAAAAAAAAAAGCGCACAACACAAAAAACCCAAGTCAAACAGTGAAAGTTTCTTTACAGGGTTGCAGTCATTTGGCATTTTGCTCCAGAGCAGAGTATTCCGCTTCTGACACTCGGGAAGCATCAATAAGTTTAGTGAGACCAGTTTTGGCAGAGTACTTGAAAATAAAGGCTTTCATGAGCTCATATCTGTAGTTGCGGTTAATGAAGCTGTACAGGATGGGGTTGACGCAGCAATGGACCAGAGAGAAACACTGGGTGATATGAAGAGTGGCATACAAGAAGTTCTCCATCTGACAACTGAAAGGTATGAAATGAAGGCTATAGAAGATGTCCAGTAGGACAGCGACATGGTAGGGTAGCCAGCAGACAAGAAACACGACAACATAGGAGAAAATGATCTTCCCATTGCTCTTCCTCTCTTGGTCACTGGAGGCAGAGATGGTCTTCGCAAGGAAGAAATAAAAGAGAGCAATGATGGGAAAAGGGATAAGAAAGCCCAGCACGACGGAGATGAGCTCCATGCCAATCAACCACTCTTTGAAGCTCTCCTCTGGGTAGACGGGACGGCAATAGGTTTCGTTGTTGGAAGAGACAGTCTTGAGATAATAGGTGTCTGGGAGAGATGCAGAGAAGGCAAGGAGCCACACTAAGATGCAAATGCAGCGACGGATTATCTTCTTCTTGCGATTGCTGGAATTGGTGAAATAGGCAACTGAGAGGTAGCGGTCCACACTCATGCATGCTAGGAAGAAGATGCTGCTGTACAAGTTGATGGAAAATATAAGGTGAGTTATCTTGCACGTGATTTCTCCCATGTGCCACTGGTTATGCTGGACGAGGGAGACGACCCACACTGGAAGGGTGATAACGACGCACAAGTCAGCAATAGCCAAATTAAAGATGTAGAGGTGGGTTTCATAGCCAGTCATTTTGGCTTGGAGGTTGACCCATACGACAACTGAGTTGGCCACCAGCCCTATGACAAAGATGAAAATGTAGAAGAAGGACAGGGTGTATAGCAGGGCGCTTTTGTTGAGCGTGCCAGGGCATGTTGTCGCATCAACTGTGATGCAGTCACCGTTGTTGCATGTCCAGTTGATCTCTGTCAAGTTGGCCGTTTCCAGAAAATCCAGGATGGAAGTCAAATCAAGCGCGCTCATGTTCACTCAGTCTGGAGTACAAGTGACCTACAGGCAAAATAGGATCAAAAGAAACAACCTGAGTTATCCAAAATATTTCTGCTGCCATCTTTGTACCACAAGGCACATGCAGGCCACACTGTTTCAGTGATGTCCTACTCTTGTAAGGCACTTTCCATTAAAGAGATCCATGGAGTAAAATAACCAAAACAGACACATAGTAAAACTCATCTGGTTGACAAAAAAAGGAACAGCACTAGCTTTTTTGCGTGATCTCCCCCCTCCCCCCCTTTGCAGCTCACATCTGACATCATCAGGTTGGCTATCATCCCCGGGTGTGAAATCTGCAAAGTACACTGTGGCCAAATAAATGTCAGGCAACTAAATCTGTCTTCTCCAGCATAAATGATGATACTATCGCTTTCAACAAGGGAATCTTTAAGCTATTTTATCTGCACTCTCTCAAGCATAGTACAATTGATCTGGTTGATACACAGTACCATAAAACATTTACCACAAGCTCTGGTCAGCATCTTGTCAAGCCCAGCTCCAGCTGCATTAAGCAGAAAGGGGGAACTAAGGGGCTTTGTACCCTCATCCAATTTTAAATTTAAATCCTGCTCTCTCCTGCCTTCTTCCCTTCAATTCTATTTTACAAAGCATCCCCTGTGATTAACGATTATCACATAGCTTTGAGAAAAGGAAAAAAACAAAGTGAGAGCTTGACCACTGAGTAGATCTGCTGGTCTTAAGTTTTCTTTTTAGGAAAGAGCTTTGATTTACAAAACACTCCATCACAACTGGCTCCACAACAACTGCTTCCTCCCCACTTTCTTGCTTTTCTACATCTACTTTTTTTGCCTCTTCAGTGCCTTCTTCCATCAGCAGGCAGGGGACAAAGCAAGGGGCTCCTCGCTAACTTCCTTGCCAGCAGACCCACACAGCTTACACTGAATCCACAGCTGGGCTGCTAATTACCATCGTGCTTTTGGGGTGGCATAAAAATGCTGCCTCCCCTGCTGGGACCCTCCCACCCCCCAGAGCCAACAGTACCACCCATGGCAGCAGCCAGATACCTTGGCTCGTGACCACCATCCTTCAGCTAAGCAAGTTCTGGAGCCCTGTATCTGCAAGCTTCAGCTTGGGGTGCAACAAATTAAAGATGGAGAGGTGTGTTTCCAAGGGATGGACCCCATCTTGTTCCCACGCTGCTTCCCTGGAGCATCGGGCCAGCCTGCCCATCTGCAGTCCCTACTGTGGACACTTCTAGCATCCTGAACGGTGGCCGCTTTGTTCTTCCCCACGAGCCCAGCCCCAGAAGTGAGAGGTAACCCCTGACGTCACCTCAGCCCTGGGGACAATGCCAGCACGAGCGAGTGGCCAGAGAGAGCAACGAGGGGAAAATGACTCCGGTGGCCATCCCCATCTCCAAACATCCTCGACCCACCTGGTGAGTCGAGGACCTCCTGGTGGGGCTTATGGGAGTGGGGAGGCACAATGAGCAGGGAAGAGCTTGGACATGCTCCTGCACTGAGCATCCTCTTCTCACCCCCCCACCCCACCCCCAGCTTCCCAAAACGGGACTTGGGTTGACACAGCACCTCTCCTTCCACCATCTGCATAATTGGCTCTTCCCATACCTCCCGCCTCCCAGGGACAGAGGCTACGGAAGAGAAGGGAGATAAGGGGGGAGATTACCGGGGAGGACTCAAGGCACTATTGTCCCAGCAGAGGGGAAGCTGGTGGCACTAACAATGAGGGGGGCCGTGCACCTATTCAGGGGAGATCAAATCTCTCCAGAAACAGGGCCCAAAGCAGCCACGCAAAGAGATCTAACCTATCGCTTCTAACCTGGGCAGCCTTCCACCCTGCTGGCATGCTGAGATTCAAACCAAATTCAGCATGGGTTTTGCTAAAACACTGCTAAAGGAGACAAAACAGCGGCAGCTTTCTGTCTTGGGATAGCCCTCTTCTCAAGCTCCGGAGAGCAGAGAGTGATTTAAGCCACGTCTGTGCGGGGCAGAAGGGCTGATCCTGC
>KL256803.1:1089-27342 GCA_000699545.1 Podiceps cristatus
TGAACCACGACACCTGCTTTAGGCAAATAGAGCAAAAGACACTACACGTGAGGGGAAGAAGGAGACAAGATATTTTTCCTAGTTCTTCCTGTCCTCAGCTCTATGTGCTGACAGTGGCAATTTTCCAGCATTTTACACTCTCTGGATTAGACTATAGTAGACATACTCACTAGTTTACAAATACCGACAGTTTACCCTTGTCTGCAACCAAGGGAATCCTTTTTCATGTGTATATTAGACAAAAGTGAACTGAAAATTAGTTGGGACATCTGTAGGAAAATATGAAAGATTGATTTAAAATATTTCAGTATGAGAAAGACTGTTAATCCTGGGGATTTCAGAAGTGGTTAAGCATTACGTAGATTTTTAAAGCAGGTTATCAATCACTTTCTTTGAAGAAAATAATTATTTTGTACACTTTTATTGATGCCACCCCATGACACATCACCCTCTGAATGAAGTCAAGTCACTGCTGTAGTGCAAATATGCCCATCTGTGAGACAGGGATATCGTCACTTCTGTCCCAGGGGTATTATGAGGACAAATCTTAAAAGAATGTGAGATACTCAAGTGCAAATATGAGATCTATCTTACAAATACTTTCTATATGGAGGTTTACAAAGTAGTCCTTGATACTTGGGCAGACGATCTTGATGCTGTTCTGACCTGTTTGTTAGGCATGGAACACATGTTCCAGTGCTACCTAAAACTCTCTTCCTTTGTCCATGCCTCTTTCCTTCTCTCACTGTTTTTCTCTCCATATATATATGTATAAAATTGCAACATACTTGAAGAAAATATTTAGACAACATTCTATAGAACTGAGAGATTGCTGGGTTTCATTTACACATTTTTTCAGCATATGATAATTATCTCAGTTGCCTTTGCTGTTCAAAAGCATCTGTCAAACATTTTGTGAGGAAGGCAAAGGCTGAAAACTAGTAACTTCTGGCACCAGGAGGAAGGCTCCTGCTCCACCTGAAGGCTTGCAACTACAGGACAGGTTCACATCCCTCAAAGCTGAGGAGGAACTGGGAGTGCTTTCAAGGGTAGCATGTAAGTTTTCTTACCTTGAGCCATGTAGGAGCACCAGGAAGAAGCAGAGAGTGATAGCAGAGTGGGGAACAGAGGCACCCACCTGCCAACCTGACCTGTCATCTACAGAACTGTGCTGCTTGCCAAGGGCTTGGACCTGTGGAGATACTGCCAAAGATTCTCTGACACTATTGACTATCGCCCCTTGTTGTTCTTCCATGTGGGAATCGATGATACTGCCAGAGGTCCCTTCCAACCCCAAGCATTTTGTGATTGATACTGTAGTTTTCCAGAACAGATCATGGCCCATAGTTTGCTTATGAAATCTTTGAGACTATTAATCTTTTGGGGTATATTATTTCTGGTTGGATATGCAGCTGTTTCTTCTTATCTCTGCCAATATATGCCTGAGAGTGAGAATTTGATGAGTGAGAGTATTTGTCAATAATTTCAGTTATAAGGTCCAAAGTTATGTACTGTTTATATTTTTCAGCAATTGTTGAAAATGTGCTGCTACTGTAATGTTTTTGGTGAGTAAACTATTATTAAAATATTTGTGGAAAGCTCATCAAATGAGGAAGGATCACCGCCAAGGTCAGTAATATTTTTCTTTGAATGCCTACAGAAATATGTTGATGCAGTGTGAACTGTCACTACTGTTTAAATAGCTGATTTCTTAGTCACCATATCAAAACAACACTTACTCTGCAGGGAAAAGAGAATGTTGTCTGAGTCTGAATTTGAGTTTCCTATAGTAGAAATTCCAGATGAGCATCCAGTCTGTGATCTAAAAATGCATTTAAAATATTATATACGTAAGTAAAATGAGCTCGGGGTCCATGCACCTACATCTCTTATGTTGCATCTTCCCCTCTCTGCTTAGCCGTTACCATCTTATTGCAATTTCTAAGGAAAAAAAACCACAAACACAGACAATTAATTTTGTTTGAAATATCATTAGATTAACCTAAAGATACTGAAAATTAATCTTAGTTTCATAATAATTTTCAAAGCTTGTTTAGTACTAGATTTTAACCATACTTCTCTATTGTACAAAATAGATCATATTCTTATACACATGTCCCGTGACCCGTTAAATTAAATATACCACTTATGATGCCTAGCATATACAGAAATATTTGCAGGATAAAGAAATATCATTATATTTGCTTACAATGAATTGAAATTTTATGCTTGATCTTGCTTTTAAATTCCATAGGTCCATTCTGCTTTGTGTGATCTCCTTTAATACATGAAAAACCTTTGAATGACGCATGTCAGTTAGGTAATGTGCCACTCATTTCTTCTCCTGATATCATTAACAATTGTGTCCCTGATTCTGTCTTATTCTCAAACAAATTCTTTGTGCTTTACATAAGTATTCCTTCTGAACCAAAGGGACTATTCAATAAAACTGAGCATTTCAGCATACTGCATTATGTTCTGAACTAGAGACTAGATTAATTAAGCTTTAGTTCTGTACCGTTTTCTGTTGTTCCCAATAAGACTGATGTATTAGCAAACCTACTCTCATGGAGAACTTTGAATTTTTAGGGCCAAAGGTGTATTTACTCATGTTTGTTGAACGAAACAATTTCCAGTTAATTTCAAAAGGGCAAGATAGAGACAAAATTAAATATTAGGCTATGGTTAGGCATTATATTTACATTTACCTATATGATATTACATTCAACTTTAATGCATGATAATGCATTCCCTTCTGATTACCTTTCTGGGCACTTTTATGGCCCTTGTCAGAGTTGTATCTGGGCATCTTATAATCATTAATGGGTTTTATCTTCACTAAGCACCTGAAAGGTAGGGACATAACAAGCTCTAAAACAATAAGAATGTAGATAGAGTAGACCCTGACTTACAAGGTTAAATAAGTTCTGTCACACAGAGCTGAGCTGCAATTTGAAAGTATCCGTCTAGGGGTACAATCCTCTATCCTAGTCACTAATTTACACTTCACTTATTGATCACTGAATTTCGTCAAAGAAGGTATTGAATGGCAAGATTTATTCTTTTGTTTAGTGATTAAAATTTCATTACTGTCTTTGGTATGAGTACATTTTTCTCTCTTAAAAATAGACAATTTATTTTACTAGGATTTTCAGTTGAAACTTTTGGATAGTAGTTGCCTGTATCTTATTTACATACTTCAAGCATCTTTACTGCGATTTATTCCTGGTATCTCCTTAACCTTCCATGTCTTTTCCAAAATAATTGCCAGTAGTTTAATAAATGCATGTTAAGTAATTCTCTTAAAAGTATGGGATGAGTAGTGGATAGGTCTTCTTATGTGTATATGTTATGTTTCCCAGTACACTTTCTTTTTAATGAAAAACCTTTTTGAAATTACTTCCTACCTATTTATAGCACTTGATTCATTGTTTGCAATACCAAATTTAAAAATATAGGACAGTCATTTTAGATCCACTATTGATTTTTCTTCTTTATTTATGTTGCCCAGTATTTCTGCTTAATAGTCCATCTCAATACTCTGGTTTTTGTTGTTTTTTTCCTCCCCTCCAACACGTATCACCCACTTACAATATGAGTCTATCAATTATTTTGATCCCAAGAGAAGTAAAACCAGGCATGACCAATGAGAAATAGTTCAAAATAAATATCTGAACTTTCATGATTAATCTAAAACTTATTTGAGCCTTTGATCAAATATCAACAAGAGGAGGAATTCAGGGTGTATTCAGAACTCCTAAAACATTCATGGATGGCCCCATATTCACTTTTGAATGGACAGATAACAGGTAAAAACCAAAGGACTCAAGTCATAATACAGGGCTGCAAGCTAAAAAAAAATCCCTATATCAATTCACTTCCCCCAATGCTTTCAGTCTTTATGAAAGAATATTATGTAAGAACTATTTCTAAGAAGAAAATAAGAGCTCAGTTGCTGGAAGACTGATTCATTTACTAAGGTCTTACAAAAATCTCAATGAAACAGGAAGAATGAAAGAACGGACAAATCTTTTATAAGAGCAGTTACCAGATCACTAACCATTTTTTGTTTGTTTCACTTTTAAAGGAAAGCTTTAATATTGACAGTGATGATAGGTGCACTACATCAAACACAGTAATATTAGATAAGTTTCATTTATATACGTTTTTTGGTAAAAAACATCTTGCTAATAATAAAACCTAAATTACATGCCATAGGATAGAACTGTAAAATCCATAGTGAGCTCATGCTAGAAAACTGGTTATATGTGAAGATATATTAAATATTATTATGTTTCAACAGCTCTCAGGAGAACAAGGTTACTAAAGAGCAGAACTCAACAACTCTACCCAATCTTGTTTTTCATAAAACATGAATAACAATTAACCAGGGAAGTGAATGAAGTCTAAAACACTTACATTGGTTGAAAGCAAAGAACAACACTTCTAAATACCATAGTGAAAATGCATCAGAATACTAAGATACATGCTCTCCCCAAGATGTGGTTATTTGCAATTTCAGGAGACTAGCCTAGTGACTGATCAGGGCCAAATTCTGAATAAAATAAGTTCTAAGTAAAGAGGTATGAGGGAGAATGGGACAAAATGGAGCAAACATATTTTGAAAACTACCATAAGCAGAAGAAATGATGAGTTGTAGAAAGGCTAGAATGTCTCAAGCATAGCCACTGGAATAGACAAGCTCCATTGCTGGCAAAACCCTTGCAGTTTCCATGGACAGCTGTTTAGATCTGTACTTGCTCTGCTCACTAAAAGGAAGGATAACTTATGTTCCTACTTACTGTCATTGCACCCTGGATTATATCAAAACCTTGAAATCCTCATCAGTAAGGGATTTGAAGCATAGCAATGCAACCACGAAGAGACAGTGTAAGCAGATAAAAGTTGTCATTTGTGCATCATTGAGATGCACCTGATTATAGTATAAGCTTTCAGATACACTCTTTGGACAGTGTGAGAAGTTCCCACCTCTGCCTCCTCTTTGGAAGAGCCAACTGTGCCCTTTAAGCCTGATGAATATTCTCTGGTTTTCCTTTCCATTTTAATTAGAAGTTCTCACAAAGTTTCCCACTCAGGCTTCATCCAGGACTTTGGGAACACTGGTCACCTGCCAGGATGTTTTGTGAAATTAATCTAAATAATAAGTGGATTAATCATAAATTGGCAAGAACCTCTATCAACAGTCGACATCAGGGAGGCTGTATGGATTTCTAAATATTGAAGTGGTCAAAATTCTTCAGCCTCTATTTCAATATTTCCAGCATGATACTCATCTTTAACAGACTGATAAATGTATCTTTCACTCATTTGGTTACTATTCATGCCTGTCGATTGGCTCATTTCTTACTTTCTTCATTCTTTTCTTTTTTATATGTGTTTTATCACATAACAATCCCTTTAATTTTATGTGCACAAAGATCAATTTGAGGTCTAGTTTCATCTTGCTAAGTTGCGATGAAAACAAGTGGTTTTGAATCACATATTAATCTTTCGCTCCTTTATTTATTTTTTAAATATATATATATATATCTTTTCAAATGCTGAAAACATAGGCTGCCAGGGTGCATAAAAGTGGATAGATGAATCTTAGGATTTTATTCTTTGATTTATTTCTTCCAAATTATAAACATTGTCATGTTCAACCTTTAGATGAAGTTTAAATGAAGAAGTTACTGTGTAAAACAAAATAAATACAGCTAGTAGCTTTTGCAGGCTACACTGTCAATGCAAATCTTTAACCACAAATCAGATAATGTCTTTAACTGTGTATTTTTATATAACAATTGTGCTTGATCTACAGTGGACACAGACTACTTGCTCAACTGTCTTTATTCTGATCTCACTTATACTGATTAGAAGTATCATGTAACTTAGTCAAAGTTAATAGAGATAAACAAGAAATTAATGAACAAAAGAAAGAACTTCCACAAAATAAGGATGTAAGAAATAGGTCATTAGTTTTATTAAAACACTACTAAATTTGAGTAGTGTAATTTATATTGAGGCTAGTACATAGCAGAGAATTGTGGTATTAACCTTTCAACAAAGAAATTGTTTAGTTTTTCTGGCACTACATTGCACTAGCAGCATTTCTTGAGTAGTTTGTCATTTGCTAAATCTAGATGCTTTCCCTGGTAACTGAATTTAATGAAAGAAAGCCCTTTAAAAAGTTTTAATGAAATTTCCCTGGATCTCTAAGTGTAATGTGATGTTTACATGTCAATATCAACTGAGAGTTATGGTGTGTCTTAAATTGGGAAGATACGTCTCTGATGGGAGAATTATGGCAGAAGAAACAGATTTTCCGCAGCAGCCTAAAATAGGCTTTTAATTTCATAGAAACATAGGGAGGAAAAAGTGCCAGATTATAAAAATAGCCTTGTGTAAGCCTGGTATGACTGGTGAAGATAAAAGTTCACTGATGTTGAATTTGCTACTATAAGATTATCTGTTCTTGTGTAGGTCTATAGTAATATGCAGGTAAATAAGTGTGAATTTTTATGTATTTTTTCTTTACTGCCAAATAAAATACCTAGTATGAGCCCCTAGTTCAATATAGGTCACTTCTCAGTAGTATAAACACTGGGAATAAATCAAACACTATCTCACTGTGGGAAATTCTTTCAGACAAACAGATTAGCCCAGTCCAAGGTATGTTACACAAACAACGGTGACACTAAAGAGCTCACGGGTCATGAGATAAACTTAGGATAAAATAGTACAGGAAAAGCTTAGTGTGCTTCCAGCCTATAGATGCCAGAACACACAATGAGATGGAAATTTCTCTGAATTATGTAAAACTGAAATAAAATTAAAACTCCAGTGAATCTACACTCTTATATATTAAATCTAGATCTGCACCGTTTGTACTACATCAATTCTACTGAGATCTATTTAACTGTAAAATGTTAGTCTCTTTTTCCCACGTAAGCAATGAGGACTCTAGATTCCCATCCTCGGCCTACTTCTCTTCTTCTGCCACTTGTTAACTCTGGGCATTTCCATTAGAAAATGCATTTGTACCTTTCTGCGCTCTTTCTTATGTAGCTTGTGTTGAATGCAAATCATTGCCTTTGCAGATATTTCAGGATCCACTGATACCATATACACTTCTGATTCACATAGAAAGTTTGCTTCTTGGTGCTCGTTGTTTCATAGGAGCATGTAAAAGGAACTCATTATACCCCGCAAAATATCCCAACAACTTTCCTTTGGTATTCTGACTACAAAAAATGTAATAAGAAACCCAAAGATTTGACAACAATTAGGCTGCTGCCTCTCAGTTATCTTGATTTTCTTATAATGAGCATAAAGAAATGGGTATTACAATTCAAAAGTCATCTAAAAGACATCTAATCTGAGTCAGATACTTGCACTCTAAAAGTATGTATTTCTCTGTTTTATTATCAGGAGAATGTAGGGTGAGTGGATCAGCTGTTACACAGGCTTAGTAGTTACGTACAGGTGAAGGGAATATGCACCTTTTATCTGGAAATAATTTTCTGTTGCACTGTCAAGCTGCCTGAGGTCTTGTCTTTTCCCTCTTTTCTCTTTTCTTTTCTTTTCTTTTCTTTTCTTTTCTTTTCTTTTCTTTTCTTTTCTTTTCTTTTCTTTTCTTTTCTTTTCTTTTCTTTTCTTTTCTTTTCTTTTCTTTTCTTTTCTTTTCTTTTCTTTTCTTTTCTTTTCTTTTCTTTTCTTTTCTTTTCTTTTCTTTTCTTTTCTTTTCTTTTCTTTTCTTTTCTTTTCTTTTCATTCACTCATCAGTCTGTGTTTATTCATCTGTGATTGTTCTTTTAAACTGGAAACTCTTCATGGAAAGGATGGTATTTTTATTTTGTTTCTTACAGAGCTAATAATATGGTCAGTAGCTGAAAATTCAAGGTGCAACACTGAAATAATGATCATGGACAAATTCCTGGTGGAAAGCTGAAATTATACACCAATAATTCTAAGTTCCAGTACCCCAGACCTTTGCTCTTAATGGCTGCAACAAGTTTATTTTAGAAAAAAATCTTGCATGATAGATCTAGAGCCTCTGACAGAGATATAATAACCTGTAAGCTTAGTGAGAAATAGCATGGATTTATTAGATTTCATGACTCAAATAATTCCATGATTTACAAAATCAGTTTCCTTATAGATTCACAACTAACTTCTAATTCTGCATTTACACAATGTGTAAGAGATAATCACTTTTGTAAAACAGCTTTTGCAAAACCTACAGTGAATAACAATTTAATCTTCACTCGTACTGAGCTCTAATTCACAATGACAAGTTTGTGTCAGACACCTTTAAAAGAAAAGATGCATGGTGTTAAGGATAGTCTGGTTTTAATATAACATTTTCTTTTTAAGAAGAACATGCAGGCGTGATCTTTGGAAGTAACATTTATAAACATAATTAATGAAGAAAATATTGCCTAGACCAACTTAAAGATCATACAAACACTTTGAACTTCCCCCCAGCCATGCATGAAAATGCAACAAAGATGTCATCCCTATGTGTACTTGGAGATATGTTTACTCTCCTTTGTGACAAAGAGCTGTACAGAGGGTTTCTGCTAATGAAAAGTATTTTGAAAACCATTAGATAAAATACTAGTAAATACAACTAGATAATTCTACTTTCGATTAAATTTGTGTTACTATTTTTCAGTAAAAAATATACATAAGTATTTGTTCCCCAATTTACTTCTGGATAACTTCTAGGAAAGATTTTTATAGGCAATAATGGTGACACACAATAGAAGTACATATAAAACAGCCTAGCAAATGAAACAGAACCTTGGAACATAAGCAAAATTAAGAGAAGACTGTCTTAAATAAGATATGTATGCCTATGGGCATTATTGATTTTTTTGCTAGGGGAGAGAGCTATACTGGATCGTCTGTTATACATTTCCTCCTCAGATTTTCCCCACTGTAATCTTTCACAGATTCTTCTCAAGGAAAGCAGGACTATAAATTTCAGTCACTGGAAGTTCTGTAAATTTGGGTTTCTGATCACAGGAAGCATCACTGTGAGCTTAATTACTATTCAGAGTAGGTGTGTTGGACATGCTCACATGGCATATAGAGGCACGATTCTTCAAAAAGAAGAAGTGTGCATTCTCTTATTCAGTCTTCGTAGCCAGACATACAAATACTTTAGCAATAAGTGTTAGGAAGTTTTTGAGAGCATGCAGAGTAGAAATGCTGCAATAGGCATTTGTTGTTATTCTATCTTTTTCTCTGTTTTAGTTCATTTAACAGGTTATTTCAAATACAATTCTGTGAGGAAGACTGTGTTGTTTTCTTTATGATCAAAAATTTAGCTTCAACTTCCTCCTCTTTGTCAGAGGTTTTCCAGTTTACATACAGTTATTGCCTTATTAGTTACCTAATTCAATAGTTAGGTAATTAAAATGTATTTTTATTAGCAAACTCACTTTCACTTTGTTTGCAGCAGAAAAATATAAACTAAATAAAGTTGTTTCCAAGAGGAAACTTCTGACATTTAATCAATGTCAAAAATCTCTTGATATTTCACTAAGCCAAGCAAGAGATTCTGTATGGCATCCATAGGTAAACAGTGTTGTTGTTGTTGTATCTTAGTCAGTCTCTGTAATCTTCCTTTTGGTTAAGGTGCTTATTATGTTGAAACTAAATCATTCTATCTTAGACAAGACTGTTATAATGAAAATAGTCTTTATTCTTGAGCCAATAGATCAACAGGTAGTACTTTAAGGGAGAGGGAGTCAGATATTTTCAGAAGATACAGAAATAGCATACTTGAAAGAATGAAAATCTTTAAGAAAGATAATTTCAAAATAATTCATGACTCACAGCAAAATACAGCATTTTATTCCACTTTCATCTTTTGTGGAAGATTTTATCATTATTATACAGCTGCAGAATGCTAATATTTAGGTTTTAGGCAGTTACTTCGAAAAGGACCATGTCTGCTGCTTTGCCTAAAAATCAGTCAAGTGAGAGGGGGGTGGGAAATACATTTAAATGTACAAATCATCAGGTTAAATTAGAGCATTACAAAGGCTACTCCAATTTAGGCTGATTGCTGAAGGATCCAAAACAGCTCTTGTCCCATCTCTTGAGACTATAGAAGGTTTCCTAACCTGATGGTATCCTTCTAAGGGCAGTTATACAAATCAGAGCCCAGAATATTTTAGCAGTATGGGGCAAAATAACCTCCAAGCAGCCAAAAATCTGCCCTGGAGACTTAACATATGCATTCTCTTCTATTTGTCAGGATTCAGTTAAAAGCCAGATGGACTGAATTTATTTTTATCCAGTTTTACTGAAAATATCCTTGCTTTTTTTTAACAGATTTGTTTAGAGAGCTAAATATGAGATATGGGGAAACAAAATACATTTGTAATTCAGTCATCACTGTAATACTTTTTTATCATGTGGAGACTTTCATAGTCCTTGGCTTATCAGCAATTTACAGTGCATCTGAGCTCACACTTCAACTCCTTTATATGACTTTCTTGTGTTATGCCCATATAATGCTACTTGCTTGCTTCCTCTTTCTCTCCCTCTCCACTTCCCCACCCCTTCACACCCTCTTTAGTGAAAATCATGTTAGCTAGTTTCTGTTAATCTAATACTGGAATAAAAGTACAGTCAAAACTCAAGAGACTAATCCTGAACTATTGAATTTGGTGGGAGTCCTGTAAGCAGTTTTGAGAAGGCCATAAATAAGTTCCATTAATACTGTCAAACTTATTAGAGACTGAATACTGGCAACACTGCTTTCTGCTTATTTATTTATGTATTTATTTAATTATTCTTCTGGTTTGGGTTTAAAAAAATAAAAAGTGGGCATATGTTGCAGGGAGACAACTTCACTTTCTTCTGTTGTATATGTTCCGGTTGTTTACACAGGTTTTTTTGATGTGTTTCCTTTCTAGATCCCATCTCTTTCTCTATTACTAAGATGTAGAAAACCCCCTGAAAGATCATTTTGTGCTGTTGTGCTACATTATTGCTTCATACATCAGTAAGCCTTTAAAAATAAGCTTATTTACATTTCCCATTGCTGGTTAGAGGGCTCAAGGTTCTAGCAAATCTCTGACTGTAAGGTGAAGCATAACTGAATGCTAACTCTGTGTTCGCTTTTCCTGCTCACCACCAGTTAAATATTAGACTCAGAAAATACATTTAAGTGAAGATAGGAGCTAGGCAAAAGTAACTGTGTAATAGCCCCTTAAAAATTAGTACGGATCAGCTGACTCAAGGGTGATCCTGCTGTTATATTTTGTACAGAAAAAATTCAAATTTCAAAAATTTCCATTAGGAAAGAAAGATCCTCAAGAAATATGATTTAGGACTCTGCTACTTCTTTTCAATATTTACTTCCAAAACCCTAACAGAACTTAAATATTGTATTGCTGAGATTGTTTAGGAAACAAGTAGTCACCCTTTTTCACCTTTATTTTTCAAATCTTTACCAGGGTGAAAAGGTGTTGTAATACAGATAATACAGGACAGTGCATGGAGTCCTTGTTACATGTTGTTAGACTGAGAAAAATGTGAAGGACTGGTTTGTGTAGTGACATGAGAAAAAAAATTTCAGATTTCATTCTCTGCTTTCAAGTCCCTCTGCAAGTTTTCCTCTCAAAAGGTGAGAGCTAAAAGATCTTGAGATAATAAATACAGTGTGGCTGTCACTGAGGAGTCACCATCACAGCATTCTTTCTCTTCATCTGCCAAGTTAATTCACTCCTTTGCACACATAAGGGGAGGGAGAAAGGGGAGTAAAAAAAAAATGACATTATGTTTGCTAATTTGATAAAAAAAAAATGTCATTTATGGACAAACGAACGGATTACAGAGTTAGTGGGACAGCCAAGGTATCAAACATGAGTACCCTGATTCTGTTTCTGAGTCCTTAGTAAAAGACTGTATTATCCATTGTACAGCTGAACAGTTTGCAAAGTGTCTTTTAAAATAATGTACTTTTTCCTGAAATGTGACTTCAATTAATTCCTTGTGTGAACTCCTCACTAAAACAGACTGTTTTAAATGTAGAAAATCAAATTTTAAAATTTTTATTAAGCAGATCCAAAAAAGCAATTTGCCCTAAGGTATGAAGTAGTAACAGGACAACGATCACAGTTATTTCCTCCTTTAGTTATAGGGAAATTAAATCATTCCTAGATACCCAAGAAACTGTTTGTCACATGGGAACATGCATATCTGTGTATGTTCACATCTACCAAAAATAATGTTTATCTTATTGTAATTTAGACACCATGCATCTTGGAATCCTATCGATTTACTCTATCTGACCCTCAAAGTAAGAGAGGTAGTGGAATTTATAGCCATGGTAAGACTAATTGAAAAGAAACTATTGCCTGCAGTCAGCTTTGGTTGCTATGCCAAATTAGAATATGTCTTTAATATTCTGGGCACAAATTTTGACTTGAATAAAACAAAACCTTGAGAAGCAGCAGCATGTAAATCATTCATGAATAGAGCTTCTATTTTCTTGTAACTTGTAGCTATTTACTGTAAATAAGGAAAGATAATCTCTCATGTAATATGATCATTGCCTAATTGTAATACAAAACGGGTATCTTTCAGCATACTGGGCATAATATTGTTGAAATTCTGTAAAGCAAAACTGAGCTAAACTAAAATATCCCTCAGAGCAAATTGCTTGAAATGAAGCATGGCTTAAGTGGGTATTTAGTACTTAACAATATGAATGACCTGGAAGAAAAAAAAAATATTGGAAATAATTTTTGTTGGTGATGAAAAACACACCGGTTAGTGATAAATAATAATGACAGGCAAGTTACACAGTTTGAGTGAATAAATGAGATCAGTATCTGTATTTTAGTCATAAATAATTGATATAGCTTTTTCTCACAAATCTATATTTGACTTAGGTTTTGGGGTTGAAAAGTACTTTGGTATGCAATGGCAGTGAATGTCCAAGTATGAATAGTGTTACATCATTGCCTTACATGAGCTGTGTGATGCAATGCCTAAAAGAATGTCTGGAAATCAGAGTTCTTGGGACATTTTTGGGAGATAGTAGAGGATATCAGATAGGGTTTAAGATATGATACCACTGCTTTACATAACATAGTGTTGAAAAAACGTGTGTGGTTCCCAAAGGAGCAACAACAACTATTCGGCATCTATTAAATTAACACTCAAGTCTTAAGGCCATAGACATCCTATTTGGCAAAGGGAACATAAAAGCGTATGGCAGATCCTGTAGATGAAAGCTGACCACAGCCCATTCAGATTTAAAGCAAGGGAAACTTTTGTGCAGAAAAATAATTACCAACTGGAAGTTTCCTAAGAGATGGGTTGAACTCATAACTTTAAAAAGTCGTCACAACTGAATGTATCTATGGAAGATGTAGTATAGTTCAAATAGAAATTACAGATTTAGTGCAGAGATTATCAGGGGTGGCTCATAGGCCTGTTTGTGCAGGAAATCAAGCTAGCCAATCATATGAGCCCCTTTGATTGTAAAGAAGATGAATAAGTGCCAAAAATCCAAATTCACTTCAACAGGTAAACCTTAGAACAATATAGTAGCTAACAATTATTCTAAGAGATATGTAGTTTCTTCCTCCCAAGCCAAAAAGAACAGATACTCAGTACATGTCCATTCAACACAGGAAGCTGGTATTTGAGGTTTATCCACTAGGGCTTTTAGAAGCATTATTAAAATGTTAGATTTGTGACTATCTGGAAGAAAACATGTAATTTTTGCCCACTGAGGGTCAGCAAAGAATTGAGAAGCATCCTTTTATTTCTGTAGAAACTTGATTTATAAATACACAGTCAATTTTGAAAATCCCAGTCTGAGATTACATGTATTCCCCTAATTATGCTGTAAATTAAGAGGGAGAATAGTCTAAAAAAGAATTTCTTCAGCATTGATGGTTCATCCTAACGGGTAAATCTGTTTGATGGTTCAGTTCAGTAGCTGAATCAATAGAATAGAATAGAACAGAATAGGAGATTAGAATAGAGTTTATAGGGAAAATTGTGTAGAATGTATTCAATTATGCAGAGATTTGAAATGAAGATGGTGGAGGTTAGAAAGCAGAGTACTCGTGGGGAATTGAATTGCAGCTGTAGCTCCATACTAATGTATTGAATATTTGCTTTTGCACTGAAAAGTGTTCCTGGGTGCTCCAAGACCCTGAACAACTTCATTGCTGCTAGATCTGTGCTAGAGAAACTCTAGGTTTCATGAAGTTACCAATCGTCTTCACAAATCAAATGAATCAAGGCTCATTATCTGATCCTCAGGTGTCATGGGTGGCTCACAGCCTTTGAATTAAATTCTTTTTTCTCCAAAAACCAAAGAGATCTTATTCATATTGATTACTGGGAACAGTTGCTGGGTTGTGCTGCCTTGCCAGACCCTTTTCAGGAAGGACCAAGAGTGCATCAGGGAATGTGCCAAAATTAAAGAGTGTGGATGACTGTGACAGTGACTAAGCCTATGCCCTGTTTCTGTCTCACCTAGAAACACCCTAAGCATTGAGAGCCATTCCTAGCCTTCTTGAAGACCCTTTGCTTTTTCAAGTCTGTGACATATTAGTGTGGCCTTGTAGTGGTGATTACTCTGTGACTTCCCTACAATACTCACACAGACATTTCTGTTCCCAGTCTGAGCAGACCACTCCAGTCCAGGTATGTCTGTAGTGAAAAGATTCTGCAGAAAATGACTGAGGGACATGGCTTTCAGCATGGATGGCTCTTGACATCTGTCACTGGATCAGGATCTAGCTTTGGCTTGCTGTTGGAAGTGGATGAGTTAGGAATCAAACTGCTGTTACGGCAAGTAAAGAGAGGTCCTGAATATGTGAACAAAATAAACAGCTTTTTGAGAATAAAGAAATATAAAAAGGGGTATTAACCTACAAGGCAATACTGAAAAGGAAGAAAATGGGACTGCAAATTGAAGATGGAACAGACCAGACACAAGATTAACCACCTGGCAAAACTAAGTGAACATTAAGTTCACCTAAACTTAAATGAACCCCTCAATAGTTTTTCAATAACCATGAATATGGCAGGCTGATATTCTGCCTGTTCAGCACTCTGTGTCATGTGGCTATGGCTTTTTATGCCCCAAAACCATTATCCTGTTTGTGGAACTGCAGCCTAAGTCATCATGGTGCATGCATCTCTTAATAAGATTATCACATACCGATCATATCACCACTCTCCATTTCATCTTTCAGTGTTTAGAAGTTCATTTACCCTTTCATCTGTTTGATCAAGATTTTAAAAACTGAAGTAGTTTTCAAACACACCAAGTGAAGGTGAGCTGGAGTTTGCTTTGCTAGCAGCTTTTATTTCTGTATAAAATCCATCAGAAATATTTTTGTTTGCTTTATTATTTCTGTGAATAATAGGGTGAGCTCCATTTAAGCAGAAGATTAGTTTGGTAGCTTCTTGGAATTTTGTTTTATGGTCAGTTGTGGCTATGCATCTTCATGTTTTTTATAGATATTAGGCACATGCTAAAGTAATATAAAAATTTTGGAGGATGTTTCAGAGAGTTTTTTTAAATTTATATTTGTATTGCCCTGTTTCCAACATATTTTTCTCTGTGTATCATATAAATGTATAATATAATAATGTAATATATAGGAATACAAGTTATGGCTTGTTGGGAATCTCAATGGTTATATGCACATTAAACCCGACTTTAATTCAAACAACAGGTATGCAGATAGGCAGGACTATACATCCAGTCTTGAAAGCATAAAACCAAAATTTTCAGGGTATCTTTTTTTTTTTTTTTTTTTTTAATTTTTTTCTTGAACAGCCTACCTGACTACTCACAGCTTCAGCATAGGAACAAAACTTGGGTATATGAGCCCAAATTATTAGGAATGTATAAAGACAGGCTTTGATAAGGAGGAGAAACTCAGAGAATCAACCTGACGGGCAAGGGCAGATGCACAACGCATCTCACTCATGCTCATGGTGCAGCCCACTTACATCAGGTAGAGGAAAGTGTAGGCAAATGTTAATTTTGTCACTCTAAGGCTGAGGGTTAGGCCAGGACTTAGCTGCTACTGTCCTGGGAAGAGACAACGGAAAAAGTTAGGAGGAGAACCAGAACCACCGTTTATACAGGGCTTTCTGTTCCTGCTGTCAGAGGTAAAGACAAGTAGAGTAACACTGCCTTGGTTCAGTGGAGCACCTTCCTCTCCATCCTTAGTGGTCACTACAGCTACACTACCCTCTTGCTGTTTGCAGCAGCAGGGTCTCACCGGGTTACCCAAGGCTACGCCAAACGTGAAGTACGCAGTAAAATCTCATCCATTTTGCTACCCCTATAACTCTGATGCCAAAGACAATTGTTTCTTTTGCCCAAGGAGTCAGGCAATCTCAGATTCTTTCCTTTCTTGCAGTAGCAACAACCTAAACATACAATGATTTCCCAGATACTGGGGAATGGTAAAATCAAGCTGCTACAAGCAAGAGACATTGGAGGGCTTTGCATTCTGTTTAGAGCTTTGTTTCCTTCCCTTCTTTTTGTCTGCAGCCACACAAAAGTACAAGATGCATGTTTCATGAGCAACAAACACACAAGCAACAAACAAAACCACTAGTAGTTTATTGAAACACATCTTGAACTGTTAGGAAAAAACAAACAAACAAACCAACCAACCAAAAGCCACTGACAATAGCACTGTCTTTCCTTGTCCTTGCCGATCAGCCTACTTAGTGGCTGACTGAACATCTTCAGTGTAGTCTGTGGAAGCCACTGGTCAATACTTCATTTTCCTTTCACTGCCTTAACAAAGGGAAAACAGGAGGAAGAAAAACAGTGAAGAAAAACAGTAATGCAAAATAAAGATTATTTTTTCTTTGGGGTCCAAATATGGAAAAAATACACTTAAAATGTTTTGTTTCTGTTCATACTAATTTTGCTAATATTTCTTGTATGTCATTTTTGAAAACACAGGAGAACATGCAGCTGGAGACAGTTCCAGTCAGTGCTGTATGTCTTCTGTGAACACATAAAAGTCAGGTCTTTTGATTATCAGTAGTGACACTGCTACTCTCTGCATGTTTTGTTGCCCCAGTTTCATCAGCAGAAGCTAAAATTTTGCCTATGTTAACAAAATACTCGGTATTTTATGTTTGATGAGTTTTAGGTTTGTTAAATGTGACTGTCTTTGAAGTTCAATGATTGTCATAAATAAAATCCTTTTCTTTCAAGAAAGAAATAGCTAATATATAGTAATAATTTTACTGAGGTAATTTTTGTTTAAGAGTAAAGAAACATAAGGTTAATTAAGGACTAACAGTTTCTAACAGGCTAACTAATTTTACTAGGGGAAAAAGGTTTTGGATACATAAGTCTTGCTGACAATCTGGTGTTCCTAAGAGACTATCTAGATTTGTGTGCACTTGTTAATTTTTATAGGTGCATCAGTTTGGTCAACAATATGTATTATCTCTCCTTACAGACCTTACATCTACATGAATGTATTTCAGTAGTTTTGGGTTAGGAATCTTAAAAGGATGTTGCACTACTTGACATTATAAAATCTAGTATATTCATATAAAAAGCAAAAACATTCATGTATACAGATACACAATCGTTTCTCTGTAGCTACACTATGAAGAATTAATATAACTCATTGCTTCTTAAATTATTTTGGATTTTTACTTTCCTTTTTTTTCTTCTGTGTTTAACTTCCTTTCCCATAAGACAGTGTTAAAGCTGCTAGAATATCTTAAGTCTGTATTTCTTACTGATACATGTTTGGATGTCTTGTGTGTGCAATTATACTGAATTTCCTGGATTTAAAATACTTGGTTTCCCAACAATTACAACACTATTGTGATTTTACTCTTAAAAAGGAATATTTATCATTATTTTAATTCCACTTGTTTAGGTGTGTCCTTATATATATATAAAAAACATAAAATGACTAAACTAGAACCCCAGAGAGAAAGCCATCATGCAATACTTCCAATAAACTGAAGGTAAAGGCTTTAGAAAAGCTTATCTTCTTAGTTCTCAGGAAACTTACTCCATATGAAAAGATTAAGTGTCACAAATTGAATGTTGAGACTGAAAGATAAGTTTGTCTATATTTGTCATACAAAACAAAAAGACTGAATTCCTGACTGAATAGAAAAGAAAATTCAATCTTACCTAAGGAAGCATGAGCAGACACCAAATAGCTGTATACTGAGTTTTAAATTTCTTTCCCATTCTCTTTAACTCTCTGCCTAGTGTTTTCCTTTAATTGATCTACATTTCCATTGCTTTTGTAAGAGGACCAGTAAACTGCATCTTCAGCAATCAGCAATCTATTCAGGCTAGAAAAGTTTGTGATTGTTTTAAAATACTGCATAGGCAAAGTATTTCCCATTAAGTGAAAGGCTATTTTCCCTTTCTGTATAAATCTATGACTATTGATCATCTCATAAAGGCTTCTGCCATATTAAACACAACCATGACAGTCCACCAACTGAGTAATCCATTATTTTGTAACACCACTCTATGCTCTGGGGATGAATTTATTGAACTTTAAAACAGAATGTCATCAACAATCCATTTCATACAGCTGCATAACACCCTTCTACCAGTCACCTGGTGAAGCTGTCCTATTTCACTTATCCTATCCCATTCAATGAACTGTGAGTACATTTTTGCCTAACGATAGGGGCACTGGGGGCCATATATAATTCAGAGGCTTCTTGAAATACATCAGCCAACTGTCCTGATATGTTAATCCACTCACTGGGGGCTTTCATTTGATGTCTGATGTAAATCCCTGTTTCTAAGATTCAGTGTTATTATCATTATGGTAAAAGAAGATAAAAATGAAGCAGTAGTGCCGGTAGTAATGACACCTGAGAACTGGAGTTGCATACTATGGAAGCTAGTTAGTACAGTCCCCAAGTGCAAAAGAAATGAATGAACTTTTGCATAGCATTTTGAAAGCACAAAGGAATATTCTGTTTGTCTTTAACTTAGGTATCTACCTCTCAAAAACTAGCTGCCTGTTTACCAGAAATCCACACTGTCTTGAGAAAAGTTTCTCACAATGGATAATATTCAGTCATTTCACATGGTAGAGTAACAGAAAGCATAATATATTTGCAGAAAATTTGATTTAATTATAATCTACTACTCAGTCTGCCAAGTGAAACATTCTCTGATGCCTTTTGCATGTACAGAAAGGAAAGAATGAAAAATCTATCTTGCAAGAAATTTAGGTCAATCAATTTCCTACAGTCTTTCCTTAAGCTAGCCAAGAGCGACGTCACTAATGAAACTAGTAAACAGACTATCTCTTTATTAAAATAAATTTAAAATCTCAAACGTTTGTTAAATTAAATCTATCTGTTGATATGCAGTGATCAGTACAAAATTTTACAAAATGCTTTATGAGGTAAAATTGTAGATTAATTAAAATCAGAGACAAAAATAGCTAGAAACGTTGCTTCTGTCTCTACCCTAGGCTCCATTTCTATGATTTAGTTAACCCAGCTGGTGTCCCCCATCTATCAGAGCTTTCTTTGACCTCCATGTAGATGCAGGAGTTTGCTGATCAGAAAAGTTGCAAACTTGAGAGCTCAGATGTATTATCCTTGTAAAAGGAGGAATAGGCATAAAGGTCCTTTCAACTCCGTTGACAGTCTAGCCTAATGATAGTTCTGAAGATATTGCTTTTTCTTATGATCCACACAGAGCCAGTTCTCTCAAAGGAGCTTAAAAGTACATTGGCTGGTAGCTGAACTCCCTCCCAAGATCATATGTTTCTATGGGTAAGGCTCATTACTCTGATTCCTGGCATACTCCAAGCCATATGAAAAGTGATGGGACAGTTGGTGCAAGCCTCCAACAACATTCAGACTAAGTCAGATGAGTTTTTAGGGATGATGATATTATTAATACAAGGCAAAAAGAAATACTTGCCCCCCCCCCCCCCCTTGGCCAACCATGGTCTAAGTTGGGACTCGTTGCGACAAATTGCAAATACTTCCTTTAAGACTTAGATTTTTAAAAAGTTTTTCATTTATCTGTGTTAATGAATATGCACTTATCTCTGGACTTTGTATAGGTTATTAACTCTGAACTCTTACCTGTTGCATTATAGAAACCCTTCCAAGAGATCCAGCTAATCCTTCTATAAGTTGGAAGCATTTGCTTGGATGATGAGTACTGAAAAACACTTCTTCCATGCTATATTTCTTCCAGTGTTGTTAATTCTACAAATGAAATATGAGAAAAATAAGCTATTTAACAGTACTAAGAACTGCCAAATTGCTAGAATAAACTAAGAGTTAGCAGTGCTGATTATGCATTGTCAAACATCCTTTTAGCCACAGAACGATAAAAATGAAGAACAGTTAAGCTTAGAAGTGATATTTGGAGATTATCTAGTCCAACCCTCCTCCTCAAAGCAGGGTCATCTAGGGCAGATTGCTTAGGAATTTGTCCATGTGGGTTTTTCATATCTCTAAGGACATAGATTCTACAATGTCTTTTGGCAACTTGTCCCAATGTTCAACACCTTTACAGCAAAAAAGGTTCTTATTTTGTTCAAATGGAATTTTATGTCTTTCAGATTATGCCTGTTGCCTCTTGTCCTGTTACTGAACACCACTAAAATGACTCTGCCTCTGTCTTCTTATTTGTAGGTTCATTGGCTTTGTGACTCTTGTTACCATTTTGGGTATTTGAAATGAAGTGTGACCAAAATAATTTTCTGGATGTAAACTACAGGGGATATTTGGATTATGCTTGTAGGTATCTTGGATGATTTTGAAAAAAGCTCCATAAAAAATAGAAAACAATGATTGTAACCAGTGCTGAATTTGTGGTTGCCCAGAATCTTTCGGGGACATATACAACAGTAAATTTATACTGCCTTCAAAAAGAGTCTGTTCATATGTAGCTGCATTTCCGAACCTACTTCAGTGCCAAATAAGATTCATTGAAATTATATTTTAAAATAAGCATGAAGAATCATTCATAAGGCTATAGGACATAAATTGGAATTTGGAATTAAATGATTGATTATTCAACAGCCAACTGAAAATTTTCTTCAAATAAAACTTAAAATTGCTTTTAGGGGAGAAAAAAAAACAAACAAACTGTTCATAAAACTTAAAAATAAGCAAGCAAACAATAAACTGAGAAATCTCCAAAACAAATATACCTGTTGAAATTTTCATGCATCTAAACTACAACTCTTTTATTTCTATTAATGTGTCTCTGAATCAAGATTGTCATCAAAGCAAGATGTGATTTCAGCAAAGCAGTAGCATCTGAATTTTGAAATTGTGTATTGGATATTTCCCACTATTTTAGGCTTGTAACAAGCAAACTTTTTTTCATTAATCATAAAACAGCCTAGACACTTCTGAGGATCTCTTTATGCAGTACCAGGAAATAGCTGATCTGCGATTGCAGAAGGAATTGTACACAATCTTATCACATGACAAAATAATTTTTATTCAGGTCATGTTTCACCTTTAAAGTCTCTGACATATGCTGGAGCAAAATGCTCAGAGAGATTCTCCCACTGGTATCTAGTGAAGCACAATCTCTTATCCATTTTCCAGCAGAGGATGTGAGACACACAAAGTGGAAATACGGGAGGGTGAAGAAGGAGAAAGGAAGGACCGGTGAAAAGCCACAGATGGTGAAACCACGGCAAACCAGCTGTCCTTTCTTGGGCAGTAGTTCACCTCTCTGAGCTGGCCTTAGTACAACTTACTTTGAGGTTGCATGCAAGCCATGAGGGATGCCAGAAAGACAGATTGAAGAAGGGAGAGAGCATGTAGCAGAGTGTTTGAGCCTTCTGGCTACGATCCACAGATGTGAGCAAGGACTTTGCAGTGAACTAGTGCTGTAAATCCCACTAGCTGAGCTAATCCAGCTGTAAAGGAACACCTGCATGGACTGGGGACTTAAAGACAGCTGAATGGGATGCTAACTCTACTGCTCCTGGTCTGCTGTTGGCCACTGAAGCGTATGTGTCTTAATCATGTGTGCTAGGCCAACAGCAGCCAGTGGATTTTTGACCACACCATTCCCAATCCATTTCACATTTAGCTTTTGGATACAGAGGTGTGTTGAAATGATATTTCTTAACTATGTCAAAGAATCAGAACATACCTTTCTTGTCTATGTACAGACAAAAATAATGGTAAGTTCTTTCCTGAATAGAGAACCCACAGTTCTATGGCTGCTTATTCAATTCTGTAGGCAAAAATCATTCGTCATAAACAGATACATCCAAACTCTTCTTCTTATTGATCCAGTTCCAACTAAATATAATAGGTATCTTTTTGCTGAATTTAATGAAACTTGGATTAAATTTCCAGGAATAGATGCTCATCTGATCAGGCAGCATAAAAAAAATATAGTTTGATCTCCAGCTACAGCTACCAAAGCAACTTAAGTTTAAAATACTGAGGATCATATACAAAATATTCATGTATGTGCCAGGTACTTTTGAGTTAGAAGTGCATTCAAAGAGAGAATTGCAATCTGCTAGCAGTCATTCCACTGCAGCAAAAGGAGGCTAACTTCATCAAGTATGTTATTTGCTGTGAATTATTCACTCTGCAATGTTACCATGGTTACAGCTGTGTTACTTACCCTCACATCATTATTATTTTCTTTTTAGTCATTATGGCTACACTGTAAATAGTATTTTATTTTTTTCTGAACATGCCATTTGCAACACAAATAAGAAACAAGGCTCACAGGAACATCAATATTTATATTTTGTGCAATGTGGCTTTGGCATTGACATTAATGTTCCTCTGCATAAGTGCAGCATGACATTCATATAAAGCAGACGATCAACATTATTTTGCTGCTTTTGATTTCCATACTGATGTCAATGCATAAGGTAACCTAATGAAGACATCAGAAAAATAATATCAACTCTTGTATTGCCACCATTGCAGTGTACATTACCATTAATGTAAAATATTGTTTTGAGGTGGAATCACAGCCAACTGTATTAGAATAAATGTACCTCATGAGAATATTAATGAGTTTTGAAAAAAACCAAAGCAAACCAAAAAATGTCTATATCAAAACTGCTGGGATTTTTCAGTTAATTCCCCCTTCCTATTAATTTTTTTCTGATTCTTTGCTAGTATAATGACCTCTCACAGGTTGATAAATTAGCTTATTCTTCAGTAATGAATGACTAGTCAGCCAGAGATTTTTCAGTTCTTTGGGAGACAAAGGAAACAAATATTGAATATATATTTTCTCAACTGAAAGTTTTTTTCCCTGGAAAAAAAAAAAAAAAGGAAGTCTTTATACAGCTCTCTGAGCTGAGACAATAAAAGTCTTAATATAAATTACAGTAAGAAGCTGAAATCACTACAGAAATTGCTAGAATTGTTTTGAATGTCAGGTATTTTATAATCTCATTGAGTAGTTTTTATGCACAGATATGTAAGGTAGGATCTTACTGACTTTTTTAACTACGTGCATTTAATCAGATGAAGTTGATGTCAGATACGTAGATAACTTAGATTGTCTTTATGGGCAGGGGAGAGGAAGGATGACATTTGGGTATGTATGCATGTATCCTAAATTATGATGTGTCAGATGAATTGCATGCTGAAAATATTTGTCTCTATCAAATAAACAGCTAAAATATAAATGCTTTAAGTAAAATAAGACTAATCCTACCTACAAAATCTGTGTGTTCATCATGAAGCTGTTATTCTCTCTCATTTTTTTCAAGTTTGCCTTAGATCAAACAACATTCTAAAATAATTATTTCATTGTTATAATCTTATACGCTATTTTTTTACTGATGACGCATTAATACTTTTTTTAAATACCATGTCTGCCTTTTTCATTTTCTCATACTGCCAAGTCTTCAAAGATTTGTATCTATTTTGAAGATTGCTATTAGCCAAGAACAAATTTAATGTCTCTGTAGCAGGTACATGCTACTTAATCTTGCTTCTGTAATTCTGATTTATCAAAAAGTTTCAGATGAAGTCCTGTGTATGGCATTCAGTAACTCAGTCACAATAATATAGTATAGATTAGTGAGCTACAAGTCTCTCAAACTGTTATTAAAACTGCCAAAGTCGTGTCTTTGACAAACTTTATATTGATTTTTTTTTTTTTTTTTCCTGTAGATTCAGGAAGTAGGCCCATGAGCAAAAAATAAGGGTATTAGAAAAAAAAGTGATGATGGGAATAATGGATCTCAAATTTCTTCTCATTAATACATTAACCTTTGGATGGACACAGTTTGCTATTTGTGTTTGCAGATAGGGTAAAGGAGTAAGAGAAAGATCTAGGGAGGCAGGCAAATTTTAGTGCATGTAATGTTTCACTATTAACTAAGAAGAAAACCACAAGTCTGAAGGTGACCCAAGAAAACTGTAGCTTTAGGCCTTCACTTTAAAGGCTGCAGAGCAAAGTTCAGAATCTTTTCCAAAAATTATTCTGATCTCACAGTAGGAAGAGATTTTGTTCTATCCCCATCTCTGATCAAGTTTCAAACATCTGCTTTTCTCAAAAATCATGAGAAGAAACCAGATACTGCTCCAAACCCAAAAATAAATTAAAAAAAAAAAATAAAAATCAGGCACTGACTACAGGGCATTACTTGCCCTGTAGAGAAAATAAAATTCCCTGGTAAGAAGTAGTCTTCTATGTTTTTTTGTCAGCACTGCTCACCAACCAAAATGTTTAGCTCCTTACCTATATTGATGTGGATTTTCACATTTTTGTCCCCCCTTGTTGGGGGACAGGAACATTCATGTTCCTGTCAAGAATTTCATCTAGATGTGTGCACCAGATCTTTGATTTATTGCAGGCCATCTAGGAACAGTTTAATATCATTTGATTTCTGGGAGCTGTACAGCCTACATAATTATCAGTAGTGACATTGCATGAGCTGGTTGTTTTCCTTTCTTCAGGAGTTCTCATGCAGGTTTTCAAGTGATTAATAAGGTATATGTCTGATGTAGCCCTGAGCAGTTGTTTTCTGAAATGTTCAAAAACACAGGTGGTGACAAGAGTTTATCTTTTAACATGTGTATAGCACAGTGGTACATCAGTAAGTAGGTTGTGATACGCAAGCTCCTGGATGCGGTGATCAGCAGTAATCACCAGTGGTCCCCTGGATGGGATGTTCAGTGTGTGCACGTGAAGTTTGCTTACTGCAGACACTGTTATTATTCTTGATAGAATAGATCCAGACCTTATCCTTCCATTTTCTTATGCTGGAATGAAAGGAAACTGATAACTTCTGTTCTGGAAATTAAAGCAAAATGCTCTCTATGTGTATTCAAGAGTAAAGGATGAGAGAGACTGATAGATGTTTGACAGAGTGAAGGGTATTTTCCCCCCGGTTTCCTTGTTTGCTAATATAACTTCCTTTCAGTATTTAAAGGGGACCTATAGGAAAGAGGGGGAGAATCTTTTCAGTAGGGACAGCAGTGACAGGACAAAGGGTAATGGTTTTAAACTGAAACAGGGTAGGTTTAGATGGATATAAGGAGGAAATTCTTTATAATGAGGGTGGTGAAGCACTGGAATGGGTTGCCCAGAGAGGTGGTGGAGGCCCCATCCCTGGAAACATTCAAGCCCAGGTTGGACGGGGCTCTGAGCAACCTGATCTGGGTCCCTGCTCACTGCAGGGCATTGGACTAGATGGGCTCTGGGGGTCCCTTCCATCCCAAAACATTCTATGATTCTATGATTCTAAACCACAGCCTAATATCAGATTCTAAATTCATGGTAACCTCTACATAGGCAAATAAAGCAATGTTTAGATCGTCTATTATTCAGATCTCTTGGGAGCTCATCCTTTCTTCCATGTGTAGAGTGACCAGTATGATTTTGTATGTGAATATTTAATGGGAGTTCACCTATATCTTCCTTTTAAAATCTTTTTTAGCTTGTGAAGTGCTAGCACATTTCTTCTGCACTTCCATCTAGTTTAAAATGCATTTGACACTTCCTAAGGAGGCTGTGGTAACTCACAGTAGTGCTCTTTGGTCATCGTCTTGTGATTGCAGGTTTGTGAACCTTAAGTTTCTCTGTTCTGGTAAATTAAAGACCGTCAGGGCATGCCTCCAGCTACTGGAACTTTCTCATTTAAATTGCTAAATTATTCAAATGGTTCAAACTTTAAATGGTTAAATTATTTAAAGTGTTTTGGCATGAGCCAGCTAGCACTCTCCAAATGCATCCCAAGCACAGTTTTG
>KL256803.1:27382-39929 GCA_000699545.1 Podiceps cristatus
CTGTGTTGGAGGTTAATACAAAGTTTAGTAGTAGAGGTTAAGCCTGTGTGTCTCTGGTAAATCCATAAACCAACTCATTTTCAAAATATCTCAATTGTTTCAGTAACTCAATAGTCTACTTCCATTTCCCTTATTAACATTTTGAAATAGTATATTTTTTTTTCCTCGGAAGTTATCAATTAAACTCACTTCTAGAACATCTGTTACTAAAATGGAGCATATTCATTTAAAAATGCAAGAAACTGTGACAACAGCTACTAATTAAAGTTATACTTGTATTAAGAATATTACTTATTACTGTATATATAAAAGATCCAACATAGAAAGGGACATAAATGTGGTAGAATACATTTTAATAAATTGTGAAAGAATATTCCTTGGAATTTTCTTTCAGCACTGGCTCAGTGGTGGTGACAACATAAATATATATTACAAGTTTAAGGACAATGTAATCAGTTTTATGGAAGTACGGGATATATTCTTGATTACTTCTCGCTTTTGAAGAAGGATTTTATCGTGGGATCTGAAAATGCAAGTGAAACTATTTTTGGAGTTACTTAGTGTAATTATTGGATCATTTACAGGAACATGTAATTACTCTTCAGTACATCATCTTTAATAGCTAGAGTTTTTTCTTTTACTCGCCAGAGGTCTGATTTTGTATCCCTGAAATGAAAGGATGATTTGCCAGTGTCCTCAGTGTCATTGGATCAAACCATAATATAACAACTCTTTTTCTAAAAATGACATTTGAACAAATTTATTTTTGCCAAGTTTATTTCAATAATTCATGGTAACCAAATAAAAGTAAATGTCAAATTAAATTAAAAATGAAAAATAAAAAGTAAAAAAATCTGAAGTTTGGCATAACTTTAAAACATAATGATTTTGCCTTCAAAGGTTTTATATTTTTTTTTTTTTTTTCCTGCATCATTACATTTGCATACACTACATTATTAGACAGAAATCATGTCTTCTGTGAAGGAGAAGTGACAAAGGAACACTGCCATATGTTGATGCCAAATGTCTCAGGACAACAGAATTTTATTCATTCTTTTGCTACTGGATGTCTTAGATAAGTAGCTCAATCATGGCATACTTTGATTTAATCACATGCAGAACTGGAGTCATGGGGTCATATGTCACAGAGGTATGGTCTGATTCTTACTTTCAGTAAGTGGTCATGCCATGGGACTATTCAACCACTTAATAGTAGTCCACAGCTTATGTTTCAGGCCCTATATCTTCACCTGTAGTGCTGTTTTAGAGATACATGCTGCTTTGTGCTTTCATATTTATCTTACCGTCTTTGTACTTTGACAACTCATTCATTGAATGTGCACACCACATCACCATTAAAATCTGAAAGATTTTACCTTCAGAGACAGCACAGCACCCTTAGACCTTGGAATTAAAATCTTCTTGGGTAAATATTGAGAGATATTTTCACAGACTGTCTTCGAAATCTATAAACCACACTTGCTTGCGAGGCATCTATAATACAGCTATGCAGAATCTTGGAGGAACAGGAAGTAAGACCTCTGGGTTTAGCAGGAAAAGCAGTCATCACAGAGTAAAACTTGTAAAATAAGTAAAAATAATGTTCCATATCTGGTCCTATAATTCCAGTTTAGTAGCGGAGGACTCACGCTATTTCTTTGCATGGTGCATGAGCATTATGTGTTTATCTCAGCAATCAGCTGATTTACTTATGTTAGGTAAGGAAAAGACAGGTGAGACAGACTTTCTGGGCTGCAAGTCCATGTTGCCGGGTCATGTTGAGCTTCTCATTAACCAATACCCCCAAGTCCTTCTCCTCAGGGCTGCTCTCAATCCATTCTCTGCCAAGCCTGGATTTATGCTTGGGATTTCTCCAACTCAGGTGCAGCACCTTCCACTTGACCTTGTTGAACGTCATGAGGTTTACATGGGCCTACTTCTCAAGCCTGTCAAGGTCCCTCTGGATGGCATCCCTTCCCTCCAGCGCATTGACTGCACCACACAGCTTGCTGAGGGTGCCCTCCATCCCACTGTCCATGTTGGCAACAAAGCTGTTAAACAGCACCGGTCCCAATACTGACCCCTGAGGAATGCCACCTGTCAGTGGTCTCCACTTGGACATCAATCCATTGACTGCAACTCTTTGACACTGGTACAGAGAAAGGCAGAAACATATGCTCACAAACTCAGCCTCCTGGGAAACTCCCCAAATACCACTCAACCCACAGCAACAGTTGGAGTCATGTAATTTGTTCGGGATAGGTATTATGAGGTTCAGACAGACCACTGCACTGTTTCAGAGAATGAGAAACATGTACACTTGACAGTGGTACACATTCATTTTCCAATCTAAAAGTAAAATTCTGTTGGGAGCAGGAGTTTCAGGATACAGGCCCCTCTGGAAAATCTGCATTTCTCAGAATGGCATTAGTCAGTGTGGAAATATAATATGCAGATTTTATAGGTTGTCCAGACACAGCTCTAATTCCCTGCTTTACTTACAGTATGAACACTTTGAAGCTGCAAAAACCTAGCACCCATAACTGTCACCCACAGTCATGTCACCTTCTCAATGAAATGTGGAGGGGTGGGGTGAAGAGGGAATCATATTTTTTTATGAACAAATTTATATTGTGTGTCAGGAAGGTATTATAGGCAAGTGGTGAATAATTGGCATAATTTGTAACTTTTATAACAAGGGAACTTCTGGACACTACTGTAAATGAGATAATTTGTCATTGCAGTAAGTCTGTCCTGTATAAATATTACTGTTAATAATGCTGATACTGGTTGGCTGAAGGGAATAAACTTTTCAATAAGTTCAAACATAAATTTTATGGATGAAAACTGTAATAGAAAAGTCATGATTTTGTCCTTTTAATGTTAGATTTCTTTTAATGAAGTTTCTAACTCTTTATAACTGCACTGAGCCTCATCTTATGTATGCTAAATCATGAAAAAAGAGTATGCTGCTGTCCAGACAGGTGCAGAACTCAGATGGCTATTACCAGGATTTTCATGTTTGCACTAAATGAGAATAGGCCTCAAAATCAAAAGGTGGATTCTTATTTGAAAGGTCTCATGTATACTTCCTCTTCCTTTCACTATGATTAACAAAACGGTCCCCAGAAAAAGAAAGGGAAAAAAAAAAAAAAAAAGAAAGAAAAAGATTTTCTATTTCTACAGGGTCATCTGCAGGTCATTTAATTGTCAATTGTTTAATTGATAATTACATCTTCCACCTCAGGAACTAAATCTTATCACAATAAATTAAGAATCATAGAATCATAGAAGAAAGAAAACCTTTATGTGAAAGCATTTAAACATTTGAAATGTACCTTCCTTTCAGTGGTCCTAGCTGTATACAGTTCTTTTAACCATGCTTTTCTCTACTGCAAATAAACTAAAACAGAAGATAAGCAGAACAAAACTCTGCTTTCAGAGACAGCAGTGTAAATTCAGAGCGAAATGTATTGATAATGGCATTGCTGTAGATTTATTTCTACTCACTACAAGTGGAATATAGCTATCTGTTATGGTCACATCCCGTTTCAGTTTTGATAGTGGGAAAGCTCCTTTGACATCAGCTGAAATAGGTTGTGCTTTTAAATGCATGGGTAGTACTATACAGCTGCTTCTGTTTAGTCCCCTGTGCTAATACAGCATCAGACCCATTTATACGGTGAAAAGACAAGCTTACTGGAGAATTGGTGCCAAACAAAGATAAATGACACCCTGACATAATCTGAAAATGCATGAACTTCTCAATAGCTTTTAAATTGGTAAAAGAGTATGAAACTTCTGTTATCTCACTTCCATTTACTTTATTTCCTGGATTTTTTGAGTCACCGAGTGAAAGGCATGGATAAGAAGTATGTTACTATTCTATGGAGCACTTCTGAAACCATTTTTATTTTTAAGGTACTGTAACTTATAATTGTAGTAGTGTTTTTACTGTAATGTGTAGTCTGTAATGCTTGTGTAGGTTCTTATACCACTCTCTTAATGTATCTGTGTACTGAATGGAACAGAAGGACTAACATCTGTCTTGTGTTCGCCCTTTTGTCTTCTCCCTGGAGGAAAATGAGCAGAGTGGTGTGTTTTAGTTTGAAAGATATCCAGAGGAGTAATAGGTTTGGGCTAGCACGGTTGAGGAAGCAGAGCACAGCATGCATCTTGAGGGGAAAGCAGTGAGGTAGCTGAAGGTCCTTAATTTCCCTGGGAGACCATTCTGCAATATTAGACCAAGCTCACAGAAGTTTGCACCGATAACTTTTTAATACAGAAGATTTCTTGGTGTCAAAGGAACAAAGTGATTTTTTTTTTGTCTTTCTCACTGTACTTAAGTCTGTGTTTTGGTCCCTTAAACATGAGGGTCAGCTGATATCTTGAAGACAAGGGTTATAGCACTTTTGGAACTTTTTTCTTTGTGTGCACTGGGTCAGGAGCTGTGGTTTATTCACAAGACCATGGTCAGTGAAGACACACGCTGCCAATTCGGCACTGGCTGGAGTCTGCTATGTGCCAAAGACCACAAGCCTGAGCAGGCAGCTTTACTTTAGTTAAACAACGATAAAAGTGAAGTGATGAACACTAGGTCACTGCTTCCTGGTGGAAACAACAGGACTTGGGAGTGTTGAAAAAATTGCTCAGGGATGGTCCCCCAGACTTTACCATCAATGAGAAATGGAGGAACAATCATGGAATATAGACTGACCTGGCAATTTGAAGATGAATACTTCCCACTGTAAATGATGATAAGCATGGTTTCAGACTCTCAAGCTATTTTCTTTGTCATCAACATAATTCAAGCCTTGGTTTTGTTCATCTTCAGTTGGTATCCTGAGTCAGATGATCCTCTCTAAGTGATTTGCTGACAGCAATAATCTGTGGTGAAAGATAAGTTAAAATAATAAACAAGGGTAACATCAGTAAAAACTGCTCCATGACCTAAGTTTTGAACAATGAAAAACTACCTGATGTTGACTGCTTCATGGCAGAATGTCATACACAAAAACAATAAGAATTTATGGAGAGGTTCTGTTACTTGGAGAATAAACTATTCTTCCTGGTGTATTCATCTGGATTAATTGTATTGATTTCACTCTTTCATTTTAGTTTATTTTTATCAAAAGTTCCTCAGACTACTTGAGGAAGTACTCTACTACTGAGGAATCATATCTAAATAGTCATCTGATTCTATAAAGTGAATTTAAACACATGAAAACTCTCATTTAATTTTAATGAGATAACTTACCTACCTGAAGATATGTACCTGCTTAAACACCTTGCACAAGACAAAAAGATATGCAGTATCAAACACTTGTGGAGGAGAACTTAGGAACTGACCTACAGAGTTAAGGTATTCCCCAAAATAATTATATCAAATAATATGTTTTCTGTAATCATGATTGAACTCATATTCCCTGAACATGAAAGGCTTAATCTGTCAGTTTTCATAATTATTTGTGAATATATTAATCTTTTTCTTTCTTTCTTTCTTTTAAATCCAGCCTTGACAGTTTGTAAGAAATGCTAAGCCACATGAGTCAAGTACACTAGATAGGACAGGGACTAGGGACTACTTCTCTCTCTACAAATAGCACCTGGAAGAAAGGGTCAGGAATGAGATGGGTCTTTGGGTGACACTGGCGCCTGGGCACCCAGCCTAGCCAATGAACATACATGCAGCAGTACAAGAAACTGAGATACATGCAAATAGCATGTTTCCTAAGGTCAGGTCAAGGCCAGAAGAGAGCACATCCTGAGCTGAAGTGAATAGAGGGAGGACAAGAAAACACTTGTTGATCAAGCTAGGACAGTGTATTCTCAGCAGTGACACCAGAGGTACTGGTCCCACCACAGCTGTGATTTGAAGAAGACATTTCTTAGATTTCTCTTTTCCAAACTTTTCTTTTTCATTCTTTTCCTAACATCACAACAGAGAGCATGGACCTGGTGGATGACTCAGCACATACAGACACGCAGAAGCACGTTAATGTTAGGTGAGCAACCACTGCTAAGAAACCCCACAGAGCATTTCAGTTCTTAAAGGTCACACATACGATGTCTTCTAGATACATCTAAGGCATCTAAGTGGTTGGAATTGGGTTTGGTCACTTGAGGTCAGACTTACATTTTTCTATTTATTAGGCTGCTGTGAATATATCTGAGAGATGGAATAAAATTATAGAAAGGTTAATCAAGATGTAATCACTGGGGTTTTTTTAATGTATAGGAAAGGAGGAAAATAATATTCCCCAGTTTTACCTATACAAATGAACTTTTCTGATAAGACTCAGTATTCAGTTGCTAAAGTACTGTGAGCACATTAAAGAATTTTTGCTTCTCAGTATTAAATACAGCTCAATTTTATATTGCATAGAGGGCAAGACAAGTTGTAAATAATTTCTACTTCGTAATGAAAGTAATTTATTTAAAATATTAAAGTAACCTCTCCCATTTAATGAAGCATATTTCTTTAAGTAAAGTAGAAATTGAATTATATTTCTTTCTATACAAGGGAAAATAAAACTAGTTGGAATAGTTTCCCAAATTATTTTTAAAAAAATTTAAAGGAACACAGCTTTTGCACTTTATATAATCAGGGCAGAATCAGCTGCTTAGCCGTCAAAATGAAGGTAGTAAATATGTATATAATTCAAACTACTTTATCTATGTTTAATAACTAGATATTGACTTGTTAGGAGACCAACATAGAGATTTATTGCTGAAAGTAAGAGATTATTATTGAGGGAGGTAAAGCCTTTGTAAATATCAGGCTGTTAGGTCAATAAATCTCAGTAATGAGTGACCAATACTTCAAATTATACACTAGTTCAACAAACTACTTCTGGAGTAAGGTTAATAATATTAAAACTAAACCAAACTATTTGAGACATTGTTGAATGTTAACACTTCTAATCCTGTCCCATGAAGCTCATGTGAGGAGGTCCTGAGCATCTACTCTTTTTTTTTTCCATGGATATGGTTCTTCTCATATTATAGTGATGAAACGTATCAGGGAAAGCAAAACTTCGCTCTTGAACAAGAGCGTAAGTGAACTTCTGGAGGTTTATAGAAGTATACTTCTATATTCCAGTATCACTTAGCCAGGAGTATAAGGCTGTCTGCTCAAAAAGCTTTACTAAACCATTTCTCTTCTCAACCATAGTGGATGAATGGCCAGAGAGGTTACCAACATTTGACCTCGGCTTAGGTAGAATTTAGGTCCAAGTCACAATTTCTGTCTGTGTTATAAATTGAATTATCAAGTATTTCTCTCAGGGATGTTATTGATAGTGGTTTGTCTTCTAGAACTTTGGTGTGTTTTTCTTTCAGTTATTCTGTATATCCAAGACAAAATTAAAATGTTGCCCAGAAGCTAAATTTTTTTTCTTCCTTCCTCCCCACTCCTCCACCCCACCCCGGGGACAAGCCTCCTATATTTTAATTGTGGATCTTAATGACTTAACTGTACTTGTTCAAAATAAATATAATCTAGTCAAATGTCTGAAACTGTGCTAGCATAAATGAACTGGAAATGCATTTAAGTGCCATACTGTCAGAAATTAAAGTGTCAGAAACTGAAGTGTTTCTTTTCAGACCCACAATATAAAAACAAGTCTTCCTGTTTTGGATGTATTACACGTTTCATATTTGAACTTTCAAAACAATACTGTTTTGTTTATTTGCTGAAAAATTCAAGTTTCCACTTTTTATTACTGCAAAATAAAAGAAAAAAATATGACAGATAAAAGAAGCAAAATAAAAGATTAAAAGCTATTGTTACAACAGTCAATTTTTTCAGTCTGCTATGGGTATTTGAAATATTATTTGCTTTCTATGACTATGTTTATACCCCTCTAAACTATTGTCATGTCATACAACATAAGCGTAACAAAATCAGGTTACATTAGTTACTTCATTCACAAATTAAAATAGTAAAATTTCAGGGCATATTTGGAACAGAATATGCTAAAATCTGGTTTGTTTTTTTGGGGGTGTTTTTGTTTTTCAACCACAAAGTCCAATAATTGATAACAACTGAAGGGTAGATAATCTTGCATAATTACATATTATATTCCAAGGCTTTAATAATTACTTTAAAAGATTTTGGGGGGGAGTTATTTTTTTTTTTCTGTTTTCAGTGATTTTTGAAAAACTATTTATTCTCATTTGAAACTCACCAGTATGAAATGGGAATGTGTTTGGAACCTTGCTCTGAATTACATAAATTTTGATGAGCTTCAACATTTCTCCTTCCTTCTGCAAGGTTGTTTCAGACATTGAGAACACTGACTTTTTAAATGTGGAAAGGCTGGACTTAGAGAACTCTTTAAAAACTTGCATGTATATGAATAAACATTGCTTACAAGTAACTGCAGACAATTCATTTATATGTATGGTCTTATATGGTATCATAGTATTTATGGGGCAAGCATCGTATCATTACAGAGTGAACACTGGAAATTATTGGTTTGGCCTTCTAACCCAGAGTTCAGGATAAATAATAATTTATTTTCTTCTCTGCAGTTTTTTTTTTTTTTTTTTTTTCCTAAAGAAAAACTCATTTTAGATATAGAATCTGATTTTCAGCGATGTGATGTTTTCACACAATTTTCCAGCTGGCTTGCCTGATTCAGAGGAAGGTCAAGTGATTAGCCCAAGGTCACAGACTGAGTCATTGACTCAGTCAGATTAGAAACTAGGATTCTGCCTACTGGAGAACTTTATTTGGGGAGATAAAGATTACAATAAAACAGAGACATATTTCAGCACAGAATATGATTTTTTTTTTCTCCTGGTTAATATAAGTTTCACTATCTACTGCAAAACATTTTTATATATCCAAGCTCTTCAAGATTCTGGGTATCCAACTTTTTCCATGGCTATTGACACCTTCCAGAGGTTCTGGTGGCTTCTGCTGAAATATAATCAAATACATTTTGACTGCAATGGGCTATGATTTAGATTAAAATAGGTTTCATTCCCTGGGCCACTGTTTGCTTCAGCAAAACAATTTTAGGTACTTTATTTTCAATAGGGCCAGTTGCAGAGCTAGATTAATTATTCTGATTGACCAGAGCAGTGACGTGAGTTATCTGCCTCTTTTACTGCTGTGTCCTACCCTTTTTATGTATGGGGGCTGGGTAGCAGGGTGCTCCTTTCTAACAACAGATAGCTCAGCACAGTAGCTTGACTTCGGGTGAGGAAACGTGGAAAAATGCTTCTCATTTCACCCTGCCTTTGCATGGCTTCTTTTCTTTTCTTTAGTCTTCTATTTTGTTACTTCTACTACTTAAACCCAGCCACTTCTTACGTCTTTGGGTATGTGGTGTAACTTGACTGACTCCTCAGCTTGTAAACTGTAGTGTAATAGAGTTGTACCGAATGTCTCCAAAAATATCTTCATGTCCAAAATATTTTCACGTCTCCATGAAAATTTTCTTCATAGCCCGCAGACTGTTCCCCAGTTGTGAAAAACATGTTCCTTTGATTTGCTATGTGCATCTTGGTCTCTTGTCTTCTCAAGGTGCAGGGATCGGTGGCCAGAGACAGTACGCTTGACCAAAGGCAGGGGATGGTGCCCAGCAGAAACACTGCAGCTGCAGAGTTTGTCCTTACTAAGCTTCTGTGAGATGTTTGTCTTTTTAAACAATGAATGGAAATATTCCACCAGATAACACCTAACTAAAATTAGTTGTAAAGAGGCTGAACTGTCTTTGAGTTTTAATTGGCAAGGGCAGAGCAAAGCTGGTTTCTGATAAGCATATCAGCTTCAGCCTTTTGGTGTAAAAGCTTAAAGAAAACAAGAATCTTGTCATTTTCACAAGCTCTTTTTGCAGTGCACCATAATGCAATCTAACATTTCTTTAAATTCACAGGTATATATTTAAACACCATGCTGCATTCTTCTGATGTACAAAGAGGGTCTGAGAGAGCTGGAACTCTTCAGTCTGGAAAAGAGAAGACTCAGGGGGATATATACCTAATGAATCATAAAGATTCATAAAGAGCCAGGCTCTTCTCAGTGATGCTCAGTGAAAGGACAAGATGCAATGGGCACAGACTGAAATACTGGAAATTCCAGTTAAATGTAAGAAAACACTTTTCTGTAATGAAGGTGGTTAAACACTGGCACAGGTTGCCCAAAGAGACTGTGGAGTCTCCATCCTTGGAGATATTCCATGTCTGACCAGATATGATCCTGAGTAGCCTGTTGTCATTAATGCTACTTTGACCAGGGGGTTTGGCCTAGACCTCCTCCATAGGTACCTTCCAACCTCTACCCATCTGTGATTCTGTGACGTATGTCCTGCTAATAGTAAGGTTGTGCAAAACTATAGTATCACCCACATGGAGAAGAATCAGGATAAATAGCTGTGCTGCAATACGAGAGCAATACTATATTGTACTCTTCATTATGTTCATGTGCCATCATAACAATTTCAAATACTACAGATACACAATTTCTTTTCTTTTTTTTTTTTTTTTTTTTTTTTAAGATTTACGTTTAAAGTTCTGATGGTCCACATAGATAAAACTGGTCACATGGGCTGTGGTTCTTGGGACTTTTGTTGGGAGGAAGCTTCCTTATTCTTAATATTCTTGATTAATGATTCACCTGAAATATTTCTGTGCATTTCAAGCCTTAAACAGAAATCTAAGCACAAAATATAATGTCAGCAAAGTCAGGTAGGTTTGCACTGCACTTTTAATAACATATATAGCTGTTTGCATGTCTTAAGACAGTTGTAATGAAAATAAACTTCAAAGAATAAGTATTTCAAACTCTTTTTTTTTTTTTTTTTTTTTTTTCCAAGGGACTGCACACTTGGGATCTAACTACATGTGCTGACTTCAGTGGAAGTACCATTTCATCCACTCTTCAATGATTACCTGCATGAGGCCAGGATTTCAATTCACTGTAAATTCACTTCAAAATGCCAACACAAAATCATGCAAGAATGGTTACAGTTAGTATTTCAGCAAATCCCATGGCCCCAGCTTGCTTATTTGGGTGATTTGTCTAAGGCTAAACTCTATTTAATCTACTTTTACTTCAGCCAAGTCAGTAACTCTGTTGATTTTGATGGCTGAAGTGGTTTCCTAGCAGGGAAAAGCAAAGACACAGGTAAGAGCATTAGGCACCAACTCATCACTCAGATGTTCTATATTTTCACCCAGAATGCAACTGTTATTTGAGAATACTTCATCACCCTGAAAGTCCCTTGAAAGGCCACCTTCTTTGCAGGTATCATGTATTAATATTTGTTGCAGTTTGACTGATATTCAGGCCAGTGACTATAAAGCACCTTATCCCGGCTCCCTCCTTTATTAAGGACCAGAAATTCCAATCAGAGGAAGAACTCTGTGCTCACTGGTAGGTTTGAGGGCAGCACATTACGCTTTTGCACTGCAACCATTTATTATAACCAAAATGAAAATCAGAAAAAAAAAATGCAGAAATTGAGTTTATGATGCCAGGTCCCTGGTGACTTTGCTCAAAAGGAGGAGGATCAGTGCAGCAGGTCAGCTTCCTGCACTGGACTTCTCCAGATGAGGGAAAAGCTACACAGAACTGCGCTTGTCATCTTGGTGGCCAGAAAAATATTAATTTATCTTACTTTCACACCATGTTGAACTTGCTATGGTGGAAAAGCCTAAAGTGTGGAAACATCTTCACTGGCAGATGAGAACATGTGTCAGCTTAGGTAATGCCGTTCAGGTTTGTGCTAAAATTGTGGCAGCAGGAGAAACTCCTCCTGTAGGCATTCGAATAGCTGCATAATCCTACTTCTGATATTCTACACATTGAATAAAATGAAAGCAGAAGCAGTAAAATAAAAAAGAACACATTACTTATGGTTTTCAAACTATGTAAGCTTACAAAACCTCCAAAATATTGAACCAAATTTTTGACCAGCTTGATGGTTTTCATTAAAGTCTTGTGGTTTTTAAGTTCCTGTATAAAAAGTAATAGCTTTTCCTCTCCATCTCCTCAAAAAAACCCATCTGTAATCTATTTCTGAATGACAATGCTTACAAAAAATTGTAATGAACATCTGGTTTTAATACAGAAAGCAACAAGCCAACATAAGGAGTCACTTTTCTTCTTCCACAGCTGAACACCATGGAAGACTATACCATTAGTACTTATCTCTGAACTGCAAGTCCAGACACTATGGAAAAAGTAATATTTTAAGTAACCAGGTTGTTGCTCTTTGTAATAAATTCTTCTTCAGTTTCTTCATAGGTGTTGCCATGACTAGATAGATAAACATTAATTGCACACAGGGTATGAGAGAGAGTACTTTTGGCTTCTAATCCATTCTCATGTGTCAGTCTTATGTGTTGGCTGTTCAATTTTGAATAAGATGCATCTTTGTAAACACAGGAAAGTACAAAACTGCACCCTACTTACATAAATAACATCATACAGTGGTAAATTAATTGCAAATTACTTGGCCACATTTGGGTTTGCTGTGGTTTATGTGGGAGTTGCTAGATTTCAAAAATTGTCATGAAATGATTTTTTTTTTTT
>KL256804.1:0-30779 GCA_000699545.1 Podiceps cristatus
TTTCCAACCAAATGATTCTGTGATTCTATGAAGAAATCCTGTAGCTGGTTGGTCTTGATAATTGGCTGACTTCACTGGAAACAATGACAATTTTAAAAATCCTTTTTAGACTGATATAAAGACCAGAGGATGGATTTGGAGAACTTTATTACAGGGAGCTTGGAAATACCAGCGGACAGTTTTGCATTGTGTCTGAAGATGAATGGAGTCCAGCAGAGGTGATAACCAAAAAAGGGGCTGGAGATTCAGTTGATGGCATGACACAAGCTAAACCAGGGAAATAGGCTTAAACGTGGCATTCTGGACTCCGAGCAAAGCAACTGAAACCCATAAAGGTGAAAATCACAACAGAAGAACAGGGGAGTGATTTGTGTAGAGCTGAGGTCCACAGCAGAGGCAGTGTCAAGGAAAGTATGAAGGCTGGCAGCTGGTCAGGGGTAGTGGTAAGCAATCTAAGGTCAGTGGTGCTGCTGAAATAAGACACAAGTGCATTGAAAAGTCAGAATACAACAAAATGGTGAGTTTAGTTAGTGGACAAAAAGCATTAGAGACACAAAGCAAAGAGCTATTCTAGCTCAAGAGTACTGTTTGATTTAAACATTCATAGGAGGATGCAGTTAACAGCTGGGTGTCATCCATGTAAAAGAATTGGTTTTGGCAAAGAAGGCTGCGTATGAAGAATATAAATCTCACACTGGACTCTTGTGCTCTTTTTTGAAGTGAGAGCCGCGTACAGTTGTGTTTGAATGTGATTTTCGTTATCTTTCGCCAGCGTCCTGCCCAGTGCTGTGCAGTGGAAATGGGCAGTACATGAAGGGGAGGTGCTTGTGCCATAGCGGCTGGAAAGGAGCAGAATGTGACGTCCCGACGAACCAGTGCATTGATGTTTCCTGCAATAGCCATGGCACGTGCATCATGGGGACCTGTATCTGCAACCCGGGATACAAAGGCGAGAGCTGTGAAGAAGGTATTTGCAAGATACATTCAATTAGCCTTTTGCTCTGATTGTTGTTACGTAATTACACGGATGGCGGCGATTCAGAACAGGACTGGCACTTAAACAGAACAGTAATAGGCACCTTGGAGATACAATAGATGGATGCAACATAAAAATGATATGTTGTAATAACTTGTCGTTAGCTATATCGTATTCATTCAATAATTGGATGAAAAGCCATCAAATGCTTCAGATAGGTAGACAAATCTAGCTGAAAGACCAGCACATCTAATCATACGTTCAAATGTTCTTATTAGAGCATCGTTTCCATTTACACATCTAAACGTATAATTACTTTTACAGTGCTTTCTTCTCTCCTCTGCTATGCCAAGCGATTTCAGTTGCTTGCATACACAAAATGGTGGTGTGTGAGAGAAAGTCCCTGATTCTTGTCAGCCTTAAAAGCTTAGAAATGCTCAGGACTTTAATTAAATTCTGCTTCAAAATCAGATATTATTTTAATGGCTTTTCCATAGCTTTTTTCTCACATTAGCCCCCAAACATTTTCATTTACATTTAGATTTGTGGCTGAGAAATATGGTGCCTTTTACCACTTATCTTTAATCTTCCTGTGTAGGAAGCCACCTGCCACCGAAAAACCTTTATCTCCCTGAGTTTGTGACTGCTTCTTATTGCTAAATGAAAAAATGGACAGTCATAAAAATACATCCCAAAGTGCCCGATTTACAGAATAATGTTCAGCACTTTTCAGAATTATTCTCAAAATTCTATGCAGATGACCTGAAAAATAACTAAGTTTAAATTATGCTTTTACAAATGCATATATAAGGCCTCTGCACCATCTGATCGACTTAAGACATCCATTTGACACACATATAAGTATCGCAGTGACTTGAATTAATTTATGGTTGTCTTCATGTATGCGGGATAAAGATTTATCTGAAATGGCTTTATTTTACGGACAATGAAAATAGGCTGAATTGGATTCAGACATTCAAATGGCATCTAATCTAGCGATTCTTTTGATGCGTTAAATGTATTGGAGTGGGACATCTCTGCTGTAACGTGGCTTCAGTGTCAGCAAATGAGATGAAGACGGTATCAGCCCTTATAACAATAAGGCATCTCTTGAGAAAACTTCATTTTGCCTTAAGAAAGCACAACTCAATGAAGCCGTGTGGCATGCAGAACCCGGAGATGGTGACTACCGAAGTATCTTTAAAACACCTCTGTAGACCTCATATTTACTAGATCATATCTTTGCTGGATAAACAGAAATGAAAAGATCCTGATTTTGCCTCCAGCTAGATGTGTTTAATGTGTGTAAATCAGAGTAAGATTTGCCCTTTCTCTAACAGGAACCTTTTTTCCCTGGTCACGTTTAAAGCAGAAAAGCCAGACGCTACTCAGTTATTTTATGTTATCACTATAGCGGGGGACAGTGTCAGTCCCACTAGGTAAAAACTTGAAAAAGAGTGAAGAACAAAGAGAACGTGATTTTTCTTACAAGCTGTTTAGTATTTTTCCAAGTATGCATTTGTTTTTTATATTCGAGGCATAATTTGGATTGTGTTGGGAGGGGGGGAAGTGACTCAGAAATATGCCATGTGGGAAATCTTCAGGATATATATATATATGCATTTAGATTGAGTAAAAAAGTTGATTTATACTATTTTTTAAATTGCTTTTACTTTTTAATTTCTCTTCTAAGAAGGACCATCTGGTATCGATTACTTTTTCTTATTTCTCAGTTCTCGTAGCTTCACTGCTTAGTCCATGTTTATAACGGGCTTTCAGTCCAGGGTTTCTTCTGTCTTTTCTTTTTCCCTCATAGAAGTTCAGCAATGTTTATAATACATCAGCCAACAATCTTACATGGGTTTTTCTTTTCTCCTTCCTTGGTTTATTGGCCCATATTTTATAAGGCACGGGCTAAGCCAGCGAGACATTAAAGGGAGGGGAGCGAATTTAAGCAGTGAAAAATGAGAAGTTACTCTTTGGGTACCAAATAAGCCTAATAACTTGTGTGACCAATGAAGCATGAAGCATACTGGGGAAAAGCGTAGAAGAGGCACTAGCCTTGCTTGCTGCATGATTTATCTCCCTGGCAAAGGCTGAACTATAAATGGGGCATTTTCCAACCGAGAATTAGACCATTTGGGACGTTTTCCAATCAGCAGCACAGTTATATGCAAAACAGTTTTTAAAAATTTTTTTTTGGTCTTTTTTCTAAGTATACAAGATTTTGTCAGCTCTGCCCTCCTGCCCCTCTCCCCATCTCTGCTTCTCCCAGAGCCAAACAGCTAAATTTGTCAAGCAGAACTCCCAAAAAACATACCATTGTACCCCGAATCCACTAAGCAATTGATTAAGAAGAAAGCAAAAGCCCGTAATCCTGTCCCAGGGCCCTTCCGATGGTGCAGAAAGCCTAAAGAGATACAGCTAGTGAGGTTGAGATTAAAGTAGCCATTGTGTGTGACATTTTCTGAAAGGGCTCATTTCAACATGAAAAATGGCCTTGGGATTATGATAAATGGGGGGTTCTGACATGCACATTCCCCTCCTATAATCGTCTGCGTTAGAGCTGAGATAGCAGATTGTCTGCCTCCTGTGATGGAGCCCCCTGTAAAACTCACCTTTTTCCCAATTGACCTTCCGAGGGGATGATTAATTGCCTGGAGGTAGCCGCTTGTCAGTTAGCCTGTGATCTTTGTTCGCCGCGTTCAAGCCATCTGCTGAGAACGTACGAGGCTGCGAGTCCGTTCCTCGGTCCTTTTCCTACTTATTATGGCTGAGAAAGAACGGGGCCAGGGCTCCAAGGGTCTCATGCTAAAATTGGCACCCTAGCTCCCAGCTCGCTAACAGTGAAGGAGATTTATAGACTCATCCTTTCCAGCCTCTTACAATTTTCGAGGATTGCTCCAGCCATGAGCAGGACTCCAGGAGTCAAATAAAACAGAAAATGCTTTCACATGCCTTGGGATAGTAATTGCTGAGCCCTTACTTGTCAGACTGAGGAGGTTTTGAGAATCCAGGGAACTATCAGAGCATCTGTTGCGTTTCCTTTTAAGGTTTCTGGATCTTAAAGGGGTCATTGGGATTCTTATTAGCTTTTACAGGGGGTGGGGGGGAAGGAACCGCAGACCTGCTGTGTGCGGCGGCCGCGTTCCGCTCCTCCGCGTCAGAGCCGGGAGCTGGACAGCTTTCCTCTCGCTGCTTAGCCAGGCTGACACTCGCCACCGATCCCCGGGCACTGCCACACACCGTTTCCAGAGATGGGAAGAATTTCTCTAGGCTGTCCTATGTGCTTTTATAGATAAATAGATGATGAGCTCCTCCAGACCTTTTCTGGGGAGGGTGTCTGGTGCGTTTCATGTTTTTTGATTGCTGGGTGAAAGTCCCCCATGGGCAAAGGAGCTGACGGGAGCTGACAGTTGCCTACAAAACACGTAACTCAAGAATTAGGCAGCGGTACGTTTGCTCTTTTGGTGCACATTGCGGTACCGTGCGCCTCACTGAGTGGTCTCCGGTCTTGTTAGGAAAGTGCCTCTTTGGGAAAAAAGGAAAAAAAAAGATATTTAAATAGTGTTAATTGTTAAAAAAAAAAAAAAAAAAAAAAGCAAACCAAACCCAGAAGAACACCAATATCCAAAAATAGATGATTTAGTTTTCATCCTTACTCCAGAAAACTAAGTATGTGTTTAATGTGAAATTTATGTGTCTGTGAAACCTGTATAGATTTCAGCACATTCTTCAATTTAAGCATGTATTTTGCTGAATAAGGACGTCAGCTTCTGCTGAATCTTTATGTAAAATTCCCTCTCAGAAAACTAGAGCTCAGCTTTGAATTCATTAGTAATAGTAATTTGGGTTAGTCTAATAGAATAAATGGAGGCACAATATATGTGCAAGAGAGTATTATCCGTATTCTATTCTTAATTGATATTAACCTGTTCTTACTAGAAAAATCATTTATTAGTGTAGATCTGGATAAAAGAATGGATTTAATCGTTAAATTTTCCTCTGTTCTTCAAGGAAGTGTTTTATGTCTCATTGCCTTTTTGGGACACTGTCTTCTTGCATGAAGCATCTGTTTTGTGCACAATGGGGCTTCGCTTTCTGGCTGGGGCTTTGAGGGACTATATAAATAAGGTTGTGCAAGTAGCAGTGTGATCGCTTTTTTTTTTTTTTCCAAAATTCCCATGTGCTTTCTCTGTCTGCTTCCTCTTCCTTCTCGCGTGTAGTGGACTGCATGGATCCTACCTGCTCGGGACGAGGCGTGTGCGTGCGAGGAGAGTGTCACTGTTCGGTTGGCTGGGGAGGAACAAACTGTGAGACTCCAAGAGCCACTTGTCTGGACCAGTGCTCTGGTCACGGCACCTTCCTCCCGGATACTGGACTCTGCAGCTGCGATCCCAACTGGACTGGACATGATTGCTCAATCGGTAACGTCAGCAGCGACTTGCTGTTGGTTTTTATTTTATTTAAACTTTGTAAAGTATTTGGACTTAGATATGCAAAAGCAGTGCTACAAATGTGTTCCGGTAAAGCACATGTAGGGCATGACTGGAAGCAGAAATGCCATAGCTCAACTACATAAATAATTCTGCTTCCATTGCTGAGCATAGAGTAATATAATAAATAACCCCATTAAAGCCACCTTGCTATTGTTCATTACGTTGCTATAAATGTAATTGATGGTCTACATATAACTGCTTGTTCTGGTGCTAGTTCTTGATGAATCCCAGTAGCCACCAAAGGGTCTATTTTGATTTTTAGGAGACGACTAAATATTCTTTAGGTGGCTGTAAAGAAGAAGGAAGAGGTGGCAATCCTTCACGTCTCATCTCCCTTCGGAAGTCAAAGGCTGTGCTTTTCTAGGCTCAGCTAGAGGAGGATGAGTGTCATGTGAGGTTCATATTAAAAGACTGTAATCTGTCAAGTGAAAAATAAGTTTACTGACTGGAGGTATTTAGTAGTACAAGCACCTACCAAGTTGACAGATTTTTATGGGCAGTTTAGTGTAGAGGTTTGGAACTGTGACCTTCCTTCATTCCTCAGCTGAGTGGGCATCTTGCTCAAATCTGCATCGGGTATTCGAAATGAAGGCTAAAGAAAAACTCTTCGTGAGCCTTTTCTTTTCTTCCAAATGCAGTTAGCTTTTAGAAGCCACACTGAGAAATGCTATAGTACATTAAATAGTCAGACCCTATGGAATATCAGTCTTTTGGCTTTTGGGCTGTATCTTGTGCTCACAAACAAGAGACCGCAGCAGTAAAGATCGTTACCTTACACAGCTGAGGTGGAACTAGGCCAGATACCCAGGGCAGCTCGGTATAGGCAATGAAATGAAATGAATTTTCAGCAAAGTGACAAAACCAAAACAAAACCCTATTAGGAGAGCGGATATAGTAGAAGAACTACATAAACAACATTTTCACTGAGGAATTACCATCGTGTATAATGAAAATCAGGGTAACTGCTTGCAAGTATTTTAAGAGAGCAACTTCCAAGGATGAGGCAAACCGAATAAACTGGTATACAGGATTGAAAAACCTATAAAGAAAACCTTTTGGACAATCATCATTTAGGTTAGATGTTAAAAAGCATATCATAAAGTAAAATTGACTGGGCTGAAGAATAAGCAGAAGAGGAGGCCTGCTTGCCTGGGGATAAAACTAGGTTGATCAGAACTTCTGCAGATGTAGGGAGGGAAGCTATCCTGCATGGATAGGAGGATAAATCTGGTGTCAGGCTTTTCCTTTCCCCATATTAACCTCTTGAGTTCCGTAGTCTATGAGTTCATTTATAAGACCACTGTAAGGGGAAGGGTAGGAGTGTACTTCTGGTGATTTTGTAGCACGGTTCATAATAGAGTCATTATTCTAAGTTTATATGGAGGTTTGGGGATTGCAGGGATGGATTTGGGAAAATGTTCATTTCTACCTGCACACAGAACTCGCTTTCCCTTTGTTAACCTGCAGGGTCATGAACAGATGATTTATAACCTTTCCTTATACTGCTTTTATAAATCCATCTAGTGCAAACTTTCTTTGGCAGTGTGAGGTTATTTGAGACAAACTTGAACATCATTCCAGGACCTTTTTCCTCACCGAGCTGCTTGTAACATTCAGGTTATTGTGCCTCACAGCTAAAATCACAGCTGAGGTGATTTGTAAACTTCCATTTCTAACCCGGACCTTTCCACTGAATGGATGACTTGATTTGAAAGACAGATTTACTCACAGGATGTGTGGTACCCTTCTTGCATGATTAAAATAGAGTGAGTAAGCATGTTGGTACACTTAATAACACACTGCCCAGCTCAGATGGGTGGAGGTTCTGTAGAAGGGACTAAAGGCGCCAGATTTTTATTGTCCTATAAAACGGGACCAAACAGAGCAGAATAATTATTAAGTGAAAGAATTAAGAACTTCCATAAATTAACCCCAGCTCAGCAAAGCAGTTAGGACTGTGTTCAGTCCCAGTGAGCTCTACAGGACTGTGCCTACCCGGGCTAGTGCCGAGGACAGCCCCTTTCGGAAACCACACTGCGAAGCGGACCCTGAGAACAGCATAACCATCTGGAAACCCAGAATAAGGTTTGAGGAGGCACAGTGGGTTTTCCGGCTCTTAACGCCTTGAAGCCAGGGCTAATAATACCTGTCTGAAATGCTGTATGCTGTATTCGTTGAGAAGCATCAGTATGGAAGCAGCTAGGTGAAAGCCTGTGGATTGTCAGCTGTAGAAAGTAAAACTAGACTGTCTTTGAACCTTAGACTCAGTCTTTCAGCTAAGTAGGTAGATGATTTCACCTGTCTTTAGCGGGAATCGTAGAGAAACACAGATTTCTGGACAAACCCCTTAGTTTTCACAAGATAATAATATTACAGAGAATTCTGTTTCCTGTTTATATCATCTTTTTTTTCATTCCATTTAGCCTGTGTCTTCACAGACAAGCTGCGCAATTCAATTTCGTGTGAATTCTACTCTGCGCTGCAGTGTAGGAAGAAGCAATAAAATGGGGGGGGTTTGCTTTACGGGTGCACCCACTGCCAGTATATCTTGAGATAGGGCTGCTGCCATGCTACCTCAGCTTTTTCACTCTGGAAAAATGCTTTGTGAACATGCTTCACCTTTTCATGCAAGGGATGATTTCTTAGGATCCCCTTTCCCTCAGAATGCAGTTGTTTTTTGGTAGATTCCCAAATATAAAAACAATCTTTTAGAGAAAGGTGCAGGGATAAGTCCAGAGAGAACCTGTACTGAGCAGCAAAAATGGCATTTTGATTTCTCCATGGAAGAATTAAATTCCTTCCCTTTTGCATCTTAATACTGATGCATAAGCAAATACCAAAAGGTCCTTTATAACTCAGTTCAGCTAAAAAGTCCAAGGCAATGCTTAGTACGAGAAAGATAATTAAGGAACCACTCATCCTAACCTGTTTTCTCCAGGGTCTGCCATCACAGATCCTCTGTATCCCAGGCTTTTGGCATGTTGTCTCCCTTCACCTCTTAATGACCCCTAGCAAAGGACTTCATTCTCCAAGTTCTAGCAACTAATGAAGCCATTATAGAGCAGCTCTCTTAACCCCTTTTTGTCGGAGTGTAGTGGGAAGAAGGAAATGGCCTGTGCTGCAATGTGAAACAGAACTTAATATGGGATATTAAGCATCTGGGGGAGCTGGGGGTGTTCAGCCTGGAGAAGAGGAGGCTGAGGGGAGACCTTCTCGCTCGCTGCAGCTGCCTGAGAGGGGGCTGGAGCCAGGGGGGTCAGTCTCTACTCCCCAGGAACAGCGACAGGACGAGAGGGAAGGGCCTGGAGCTGCGCCAGGGCAGGTTTCGGTTGGGGATCAGGAACCATTTCTTCCCCCAAGGGCTGTCAGGGCCTGGCCCAGGCTGTCCAGGGCAGGGGGGAGTCCCCGTCCCTGGGGGGATTGAACAGACGGGTCGATGTGGCGCTGAGGGACGTGGGTTAGTGGGGGTCTTGGCAGCGCTGGGTTAATGGTTGGACTTGATGATCTTGAAGGTCTTTTCCAATCTAAACGATTCTGTGATTCTATATAGTCTCACACTTGACCTATTTAAACTGGACCAAGTATTTCTGACTAACCAAGAGGCAACAAACCACGTACCATAAGACATATTTGCTGCGTGCAAAGAAATGAGTAAGTGAGTCGGGTTATCTTTATTTGGGGAATGCACTGTTTCCCTGAAGGATCTCACAGTTGCATCGATACAATCCCAGGCCCATCAAAACAGTATTATGCTAGGATGCAAAATCATTCTTAAAGGAATTATCTGTTGTTGTCCTTCTCTCTCCTCTAATTTAAATCAGTAATTTTCACACTGTTCTCTGTTTGGTGGCTGGCATCTTGACAATGCATGGTACTCACTATACTTATCGGAAAGTTGATTATTCAAAGCAGCAACAGAAATTATCTTCTCTTTGTGATAAGTGTACTGACTTTTTCTGGGCAGTTGACAGTGGTTGTACATTGACCTTCACGCAGATAAGGAGTCCTTCTCAATCACTCATTCGTAATGACTTACTTTATGCCCGGTTGACATCCAGCGTGGTACTTCAGAGTCTTAAAAGTACACTGGAGAAGAGCAGTAATAGGAATAGTACTTTGTATATGGTGGTCCTCAATTGGCAGTGGAGATACAAAATCACGGGATGTACATTTAATGGTAAGAGTTGGGAACTGGAAGCTGGGACTCAGTAAAGAAGTTAGAAGTTACGATGTTTTACTTCACGTTTTGAAAAGGCTAAGAGAGCGTGCCTGACCAGAGACTGCGGCGGAGCTTGCATGACCCTATCTCATGAAATCGAGTAGTTTGATCCTATGTGTAGCTTCTCTCATCACTTCTGCTGCTAACAGTGTTTTCTGAGGATATGTCATAGAATCATAGAATGTCCTGAGTTTTTTAAAATAAAACTTAAGCCATTTGACTTTATGACTGCCCTTTCCCCCCTCTGTGACAGGGAGGAAATACTGCTTTCCAGTGACTTGTTGCCAAAGTTCGATACTAAAGTCTATGATCACAAAGATATTTACGCATTTACGATTTACCTTAAGCAAATGCAGATTATCTAACTTTACTACAGTGTTGTGAGAACTTCTCAGCTTCGGAGACATTCTGCTGTCTGGAGCTGTCTATGGAAAAGCTATCTGAAGTTCCTAAATTTCTTCCATGGGTGTCTCCTCACTTTGAGAAAGCGCTGAATGGGCTCTCTCCCTTCTTGGGAGAGTATCCCACCTCCCAGGTCAATGCAGTCATCTCAAAGAAAAGAATGAACTGGCTGGGCTGATCCAAAGGGATGCCAAAGTTGAGGACAGGGCTTTCATGCCCCAAACCTTAATGTCATCCGGGCATTGTTCTAAAGCACATTTGGGACAGGAACAGAGTTTCAGGCCGTCCATCTCCTCAGGATTTCCAGCACTGCAGCACTCATCTTGGCCACACTTACTCTGGCTAGAAATGTTATAAATGTCTTTAGTGGAGAAGAAACAAACCAAAAAAAAGTGATTGGATTCATGTCCAGTTCCATGCCACCCCCTCCAGAGTTTAGGCTTCCCATAACTTTAATGGGACAGTTGTCCTAGAGAGGAGAAACCTCTCCAGAGGGCTGTTCAGATTTTAGTTAAGTGGAAGTCCTTGAAAGAGAGCTGAATTGATTCCTCCTCGATTCAGCTGTCTTCTTATTTGGGTACTTCATGTTGCTTTAGAGCAGTCTGGGATTCAGCTTTTGAGAGATCCTCAGTTCTGCCAAGTAACTGGAGAAGGCTCAGCAGGCATCATGATCAGAGATTCCTCAGGAGAAAGGCGGTCACAGAACTGTGGCATTTAACATAAAAAATAGGAAACCTCCTCTTAGCCCATGTGATCATTTAAAAACAGCCTTGGAGGGGCTTCAGACTACCATGTAGTGATCAAAATCCTTGCAAATATGCCTAGATAAACCTGGCCTCCAAGCACAGTGGGAAATACCGTGAGGATCTGTAGGGTGAGCAGAAGACCAGGTATTTACTCAGCAGTTATAAAACAGTCCTTTATGGCTTTACTGCTTTTGGTAAGCTGAGAAGCTGGATTTAAAATAAAACTAGTGTGGTGTGTATATCCATGTCTCTGATTGCAGGGAAACCATATTCTTATATTAAATATTCGTATATTCTTATATTAAATATTCTTATAATTATTGCACAGCACATTGAAGTCAATGGAGAAACGCCTGTTTACTTTGGGGAGTATGGGACAATTCAAGTCCATTCATAAACAATGATTAGATTTCAGATTCTCCATCAACTAATGGTAATGTCTGAATTTTGTAGTACCAATTTAGTTGTGTAATTTAACAATGGAGAAAGTCTTTCAGATAGATAGCACCCAACAGAGTTCCCCACCACCGAGTTGTACAGTTCATTGAAACAAGTGTATTTTTATATTCCAATTAGTAGATAAGGAGACCAAGAAGAATGAACTTTTAAAGAGGAAAGCTACAGCAAATGCATCTTTATCTTCCAATGTCTTTTTTCATCAGGAATTGTGTAGGAAATTATTGTGTGCCTGTGATCACACACACACACATACAGACACACAGTCCTCCTGCATCTTACCAGAAAGCATCATATCCCATTGGTCAAACAGCCCCAGGGGTAATACAACATGTGTGATAAAAATTGATTTCTTTAGGCTTATTGGTGTCAAATTTACAGAACAAAATCTCATGTTAAATTCATGTCATGCCCAAGTCCACCAAAATAAAAATCCGTCCTTGGAAAATGTTGTGGTGGGTTGACCCTCGTCTGGATGCCAGGTGCCCACCAAGATCCTCTGTGGCTCCCCTCCTCAGCAGGATGGGGAGGGGAGAAAAACAGATGGAAAAAAACTTGTGGGTCAAGATAAAGGCAGTTTAATAAAGCAGAGGCAAAGGCCACATGTGGAAGCAAAGGAAAAGGAAATATTTATTCTCTACTTCTCATCAGCAGGCAATGTCCAGCCACTTCCCGGCAAGCAGGGCTTCAGTACACGTAGCGGTCGCATCGGAAGACAAACGTCATAGTAACGATTGCCCTCCTCCTCCTCCTTTCTCTTAGCTTTCATTGCTGAGGAGATGTCACGTGGTATGGAATGTCCCTTTGGTCAGTTGGGGTCAGCTGTCCTGGCTGTGTCCCCTCCCAAGAGCTTGCCCGCCCCTGGCCTACTGCTGAGGGGGGATGTTGGAGAGAAGCCTCAGTGCCGTGGAGCACTGCTCCGCGGTAGCCAAAGCACCGCAGTGTTACCAGCACCTTTCTAGCTGCCGACATAACGCACGGCATGATGGGGAAAATTAACTCCATCTCAGACAGACCCAATACAAATGTTCATGTAATTCCTCCTTTAAACCGTCATTTTCTTCATTGAGAGGTAAAAATGTCTCTAAAAGACGGGTATTACATCATGTGTCACAGGATACAGGCTTGTACCTTTCTACCGACTAGGGCCCCCTTCGGTGCCTAAGAAATCACTAATTTGTCTTTTTCTTAGCTTTAAAGCACGTGGGGAAGAACAAGAGAACTAAACCTAAAATACAACACCTGAAATTGATAAACATCTGTATATTTTAGATCTTAATGACTTAAGAAAAAGTTATCGGGCACAGCTTTGTAATCCAATGCCACTGTGAATGATCCTCCTTCAGCTTGTGACTTGCTCATCTCACTGCCCTTGCAGTGTAGTGAGAAACATTAGTCTGGGGCAATTGAAATTATGGCAGCACAGCGTCTTCAAAGTTAGGCTTCAGAAGATACCATCAAAATCTGTTCTGGCTCAATACTAAAATTGTAAACGCACTCCTGAAGGCCTTAACTTGGTCTTTTAACAGTCGTTGAAGACCAGGAAATGTTTTGTATCAGCAGGGATTTAATCCTCAGTCTCGCAGAACCATAACATGCTGATTTGTGAACTTATGATCTTTCCCATTTTATTTGTGTGCAGAGAAGTAAGTTTTCTCTCCGAGGGAATAAAGTATGTGCAGCCCCAGCACGGTTACACAAGGCCATCACAGGCCCCGTCTGGCAGATATCTGCTTTGTGAGTTGTAAAGGAATAAGTGAATCCACAGAATCAACACTGTTAACAAGAAACTATCATTGTACAAAACAAAGTTTTTGATGTAGTCAGGATTGTGAGGACAGATTTTAGCCTACCCATTGCCAAGATGAACTTATCCTTTAAAGTCTTCTAAGCTTTTTATTAAAAATGCAATAAAAACAGTCAAAATATTTGAAATAAAAGTATTCAGAAAGGCTTTCATTTGAATACCCTTTTACTCCCTTTCCCTTTGTTTATTGAAAACGTGTATAAGGAGACACTGGTGTGGTGGAATAAAAGGGCAGCAGTTGAGATGGGCTGTAGTTATTTTTGAGAGGAGTCCCATTCTTCAAAAGTCCAGATATCTTTGTGGTCAGCAGATGAAAAAGACATATTAAAGAGAGGGAAAAAACTCCCAATAAGACAGAAAATACCACTTATGTTTCAAATGTGGATTCCTACTTTACAATCTGATAGTTGAGAAATTGTCTTAGCCCATTTCCCTGGCCAACCAGAGATCCATCAAACTTTTGTCAGCTTCGGGATGTGTGTAGGATCTTGCGTTTAGCCGCTTCTCTGTTTCATAGAATCATAGAATCATAGAAAGGTCTGGGTTGGAAGGGCCCCCAAGGATCACAGAGTTCCACCCCCCCTGCCACAGGCAGGGACACCAACCTCCAGGCCTGGACCTACACAAGGTTGCCCAGGGCCCCGTCCAACCTGGCCTTGAACACCTCCAGGCATGGGGCATCCACCCCCTCTCTGGGCAGCCTGTTCCAGCCCCTCACCACTCTCTCCGTAAAAAACTTACCCTGTTTGCAGCAGTCTTTTCAGTCTTGGTCGGATATGATGACCAAGGGAGAGGTTGAAGGAACTGAAAATCTGCATTCTCGCTGTCATTTCAAACTTGGCCAAAACCAGTGGAAATGGTGATATCATCAGTCTGGCTCTGACCATTAGATCACAAAACATTCGGTCTGATTAGGTCATGTCTCAGGCTGAGAATAGTGTTTGTCCAGTGGTGTAACAAGCAATCCCTGTTTTTCACTGACCTTAGGCATACTGTGATGAGTAAAGCTTCTTTCATATCAGCTGCACCAGCATTGAATATGGAAATGTGCAAATTTATTGACCCCTCAAAGGGCAATGGGAAGACTATTCCATTCCCTATTTGTTTTCTACAACAATTAGGGCTAATTCCCAGCATGCCAATTTTAGTTCACCATTCTTCCCTGTCTCCAAATTTGACCTCAGCAGTCACACCACGAGCTCAAAAGTTCTTTTTGTTTGGATCAATTATGCTTTGTGTTGTGGACTTTTCTGACTGAAAACAGCAGCAATGTGCTGGGCTCTGTGGGGTTCATGTTAACTTGGCTAATTTGAAGACTAGATATTTCACAGAACCACAACAAGCTGTTAAATTCTGTGGTTAAAACAGGCTAGCATTAAAAGAGCATGTTTTGAGGATGGCTAAACGATTAGCAAGTTTGCTTGTATCAGTGAAAACTTATGAGTCTCAGATGACCAAATTTTGGCTTATTCTCTGACTTTGCTTTTGAAAGGAGGAGCCTTGGGGTCCTTACATTTTCTAGACTTACATCATACCAACATGGGGGCTGGTCTCTACAATAGAATATCTGTCATGAAGTTGCTGCTTTTCTAAACAATATTAAGTCATTACTTTGACACACTAAGTGTAATCCAGCTGTCACTGAGGACAAAACTGTCCTGCAAGAGTGATGTGAAGTGGTTATTCTTTTTTTTTTTTTTTTGAGATAAAACCAGCTGATCAAGCCAGCTGAGAATCTGAAACTTTATAGTCACTGCAGGGAATAGGTCATGCTCAGAAAACTGTAGGGATCGGAGTATATTTCTGCAGGCTTGGAATTGCTGTATGGCAGTTGCGCGGCTTTTGAACTGAAGATCTGCAACATTCAAGAAGTTTGACCAATCAGTTTGTAATCAACTTGTAAGACCATGTAGACATCTTAGTTTCATGAGTCTGGACCTCTGCTTCTGACTACTCTCTCTTTTAGCCAGAGTACTGCTGGAATATCAGCAGGCTGGATACTTTCATCTCGTCAGGCTCTGCCTGTGTTCTACCCTGGTTAAGTTGGATCAAGGCTTCCTCTCATGCCTCATTTGGCTCAGCAAGGATGGACGTAAGTTCCGTGCCATGGCTTCTCCACTTGCATTCAGTCCATTCCATGTTGTTGCTGGTGCATAGCTCTAGCGACTGTGACCTTACACTCTGACCCAACTGGAGCTCATCATGGTCAGAGTTTCTGCAAAGGTTTATTGGATGTTTTCTGCTTCATCAAATCATGTTTCATCCCAATGTAGAATGGCTGAGATTAAATAATAGGGAAAATAATCTAGGAGGCAGTAAAACCGAGTAACATAAAAAATGAACAAGCAAAAATAACATAGGACCAGTGATTGTCGTTTAGTGGAACGGTGTCTACTGAAGGCCAGAAATCCATGATTGAATATGCTGCCTGAAGTGGACGCACTGGATTAGTAGAGCCTCTCTGCCCCCTTCCAACTTGCAAGGTGGTCATACTCTTAAAATTATCAGCACAAGTTGCACTAATGAGCACCCTTCTAATGATCTTGACAGATAAAAGTTTGAAATGGCTTTGGAGAGAGCTTTGCTTCTTTTCCGTAAAGGGGATCGTTCCAGACCAGTGCTGAGGCATATGGGCAGCAGAGCAGACACGAAGCTCTTGGAGCAGCTGCTGCTGCATCCCATTTGTGTGGTTAGACAGACATCTAACTTCTGGGTATGTCAGCTCAGCCTGTTTCATACATGTTCTGTGTCTCCTTTTGAAAAAGATTAATAATAAAATGTCTAAGTTCCTTGCTGAAATGTTGTCTGACGAAAAAGGAAACCATGTTGGGACTGTCTGTATAGTAGCTTCTGAATAAGGGAATCCCAAGCAAATCTAGCTTGTCATTACTTCAGCATACACATTTGTAAATGCTTTGTTGAATTTATTTTAGGCAAAACCAAACTGTACAGAACTGCAAAATAAATTAGTTCTTTTTAAGGACTGTAAGCATGAGCAGAAGGCTTTTCTACTGTCAAATTATCTCCTCCTTATGGACACAGAGAGGAAATTAAAATTAGTCCAGAGAAGAATTCTTGTTAGGAACCTCATTTAATACATTAGGAATTGTTTCTTCTCTGGGAAGCTTTAACTCCATCCCAGAAAGCATAGAGATCCAATTAAGCATCAAAGAGAAAAACATAATCCTACACTTTGGGATATTTATTTTTATTCAACAAATCTCAGCTCCAAGTCTGAAGTCCATCAATACCTGGCATTTCATGTCTCGCTATTCACCAGCAATAGACAGTTTCAAATAAAGTTCAGAATAATAAATAAAAGGAAGATTGACATGACTACAAAAGTAAATCACAGCTACAGAAGAGGTGCTTTAGACACAATGTGATGGTCAGTCCCTAGCATTTAAGGCAAGGATGAAAATAGAGTATAAATATTGTAGAAACTAGAGGCTGATAAAAGGCAGCAGACCAGTTTAATGGGATTTCATCTCCCAGAGTTACAGCTTTTCAGACAGGAGCTGGAAAACCTTTATGCAAATATGCAGCAAGTTGAAATTGCACTCAGAAGTAGATTTTTTTTAACAGACATCCCCACTGTACCACTGTACATTGTGCAACTGGGCAGGTTGGGTAAGAGCTGTGAGGCGTTGGCACGGGGACTGCTAATGATTGCTCCTGTTCTTACTGCTACTACCTCTAGCAAGAGCTCCCAAGAGTCCCGTTGTGCTACGCGCTGTATGGTTACGGAGTAAGATGCTCCGTCTTGAAGGACAGACGTACATCAGTTGAAGTATGTTGCTATACCAACTCATTCATTACTCATTGTAGAGACGGAAGGTGGGTTCCAGGTCAGCTGTGGGACAGAACTCCTGGATCTGCTCAGCACCAGGTGAGCAGCTACTCTGTGGACTCTTCATCTCCAAGTTTAGCAGCTCAGAGCTGCCTAGATTCCCGATTTGAATCTCCAGAGAGAGATGAGATCTAGAAGAGGATTTGCAGAAGCCTTTCAGTTAAACACAAAGATGCTTCCTCAAGCAAAGAACTAAATACCAGGAGGAAAATGGGGGAGAGGGCTGAAGTGGGGTTAATCTCTGTCTAGCTGAGGGCCCCAGATGGGTGCTTTCTTTTATTAGGGATCTCCACCAACCCTCTCCTCTCTGTCATGCGCATGTTTTATACCTCCCAGTCTTTTCTGCAAGTGGAGATCTGTCCCTCTGCACACGGACTGAAGACCCGTGCTTAGTCCTCCTCCTGCAGAGCCTGGCAAGACTCAGCATTTAGGCTAGCTCAGGTGTCCAGGTGTGGGTCACGCTGTCACGCGGGACATGCATTGCCCGACGCAGGCGCTCCAGGATGCTCCTCGGGGCTTCAGGCTCAGGAGATGAAACCTCGGGTCTCCAGAGTCACATTCCAAAACCGTCGCTGAAGGTCAGTGTTCTTCCTCATAAGGGATGATTGCAAAGCTGATGGAATCATTTTCAGTCTCTGGGGAGCATTCTTTAATCTTGATTTCCTCATCCATGGAAAGAAAAGAAATAACTTGTTACCTTTCAGATATATTCAGTTTGCTGAGCTATGTAAAATGCATTGAGTAGAGTGGACAGTCATCTCAGTGCCAGAAGTTTAATTACACTCATAAAAGCAAACAGGTTTTATATTTATTGACATAAATCATAATTATTATTTCTACATTAGTAATATTTACATAATTGATGTATGTTTTAAGAATAGGTAAACATATTATTTGTGTAAAGGCATTAAATGATGCAGACCTTGCTTTTAGGATGTGATCTCTGAAGGAAACAACACGTGACCTTCAATTAGTGGCATTGACACAAGTTGCACAACCCCAGTCACTATTGAAATGGGATGTTTTTCAGAGGATTTCGTGCTACAGATTTGTTACTGGCAAGGATAGAAACTTCAGACTTCTCCTTTCAGGTTTTGTCTTGCTCCATAGTCTGAACCTTTCTTTCTAACATGTGTAAAAAGGACGGGTTTAAAAGCTAATGCGCTTTATGTCTTCTTCAGTTCCAGCAGAGGAGTTCATATGTCACTACAGAGTTATCAAATCACATAAATGAGAGTTTCATAACACTGCAAAAAGCATTTCATTATGGAGAATGTATTTAGCACTTCACTGCTATCTAAATCACACCGATCGTGAACCTTCTGTTTTTTCCATCCGTATCTTTCTGTTAGATGCTTTTCCCAGGTATTGCCCCTAACTTGCCTTCTAAAGCAAATGCAGGTTGTGAAAACAAGGCTTAGCTCCTCACCAAAATCAGCCTTTTAGCTGTGTGCAGTGCCTCTCTCCTGGGTTTCTTTTCTGGAAAAATCTGCCTGAGGCTGGAAATTGCCTCATATGAGCCAACTTGAAATGGGAAAATCCCAGTTAAGACAGATTTTTAATTATTAAATTTGATATTAGTATGTTGAAGGTCAGTGGAACTGCCCCAGTTTTCAGGAAGCTCTGAGCAATTTCACCTGATCTTATATTTTAGCACTAAATCCATATTTATTAAAGGATTTAGCAGGCAGGTCAGAGGCAGCTAAATCTCTGATTCTGCATCAAATGAATGCTAAAGAAATATTTTCATCTACACTGCTCTGCTCTAAGCTGGAAAGCTTTAAACTGTTGTCAAGCCAATTTTAGGATTTTGGGGGGACAGGGGTAAACATGTAAAAATGGATTTGCCATAAATGAAGCACAAGTTGACACCATTATCCCTTTCCCAATGATATGAAATTCTGGATTATGCCACTTCTTGTGTTGGAAGGTACCATGTTTGTTATATCAATTAAAAAGGGCCATGAACAAAGCATTACACTAGTGGCTAGTGATTGATAGGTTTCTTTTCCCACTTTTCTTCTGAAATATCAAAGGCAACATAACAGACATTTTATTCTTAAGGGGACAGATTTGGGTCAGTTTTTAGCAGGATATGGAAAAAAAATAAAAGGGAATCAAGTACAAGGTTTTTATTTGTATGAGTAATTCATTTAGTATTCTTACTTCTGAAGTGCTGTTAATGGACTGTGACCTCATTACACCTGGCACAGTGCACATGCAGAACAAAAAAGGATAATCTTGGCCTCAGATCGCTGAGATTCTTAAGCATTAAGTGAACAACAACAGACAGAGACATGCAGATGGAAGTAGAATAAAATTACAACACAATTTTGGTCAATGCAATATGCAGAAGTCAAGTCACATCAGTGTCCACTGTCAAGATTTTGGGTTGGTTTCAAGGTGGATTCGAATTTTTAAGAGAGCCTTGAGGAATTCTGAGGCAGCCTTTACAGACTAGAGGGAAATCTCTCCCTCAATCTTGAGGGGATAATCAGAAAAAAAAAAAAAAAAAAAAAAAAAAAAAAAAAAAAGACATTTCTCTACCAACTAGGCAGCAGGCAGCTGGGGGCTGGTGGGGGTGAGCAGTGATGGAATAGAGCAGGTTCTGAAACTGAAGATGACTCATTTCTTTTTTGATCATTTGCATGAAAAGTAACCAGAATCTTGTTGGAATGCCATTATCCTTTTCCAAGGATAATGGAAATGGATAATGGATAATGGAAAGCATTTCCCAAGGATAATGCTTATAATGCATCTGAGACCCCTGGGTGAACTGCCCAAAACTCAACAGTGCCTTCAGCATGGTCTGCTCCAGAAGTTCTCCATGAAAGAGGTTTTGGGTAGTTCATCCTCTGGAGCTACTTGTCTTTCCTCCTTGGCCCACGGAGGGTTCAATTCAGCTCTTCAAGTGAGCGCGTGATGTAAGGTGGGGTGAAATCCAGGCAATGGAAAACACCAATCCCTAGATATTAACATGGCAAAAGCTCATATGGTTGAATAGAAATTAACTTGATTCTTTAGCTAAAACCCTGCATCCATAAATCAATTAACATCCATCAGTGCCCTCTGGTAAGTGCAGAGGGAGCAAAACACAGCATGTTACGCAGAAGTCCAGGTATTTCCCACAGAGGTGCATGGGCTGGTTGTACCCTTTGAGGACAGCGAGCCTCACATTTGCTCTTAAAACCAGGCACCAGATTTGCTCAGAAGATCCCCTTCCTTCAAGGAACTACAGGCTGCGTGGCAAGACGAGGTAAAACACGGTGCACTTCTAGGAAAGGATAAGGGATGGCTAAGCTGTTCATACAAACCAGGGAAGAGATTAAAGATGAAAGGAAATATTTAGTCACCTTTTGGGAACAGCTGCTGTAAAAATATTTAACAGGCAGGTCTTTTATGCACAAGCACAGCGTTCTAAGCCTAAATAGGCAGGAGCAATATAGTGCAGCTGGCCGGTCTGTGAATATGGTAATAGGAGAATTAAAATCTTTCCTTCTCATTTGTTCACGCAGCTCAGATGGTAGCTAATCATGTCCTCTAATTTTAACAACAGAATTGGGCAATGTACCAAAAAAAATGCAGCTTGTATTAAGAACTGAGGTGGTAAATTCTGTCCCTGGGACTGAATGACGAAGAAACGATTCACCTTCCCTCTTCTGTAAATCAGCCTTAGTCGTCTTGAGCCACCCGAATAGACCTGTGTTTAAGTGGAAACTTAATCTGAAATCCATTTTGATCATTTCTTTGAGTGCCACCAGAAAAGTAAAAGCTACTCTGACTATTTAATCACCCATTAGAAACCTGGGGGTGTTTAAAAGCACCATGTTATAAAGGGCCAGGTCGTACAGCAGGATGTGTGCGGTGAGGCTATTTAAATTGTACGGTTCCCATCTATCTTTAAACTGGCAGCTAAATGGAAGATTTAGATTTGAGAGTTCCTGGCTCCTGCTTCCCTGTCAGAAATAATTAAACTTCGTTTTAGGGAGACTGTCCTAAGTAGTTTGCTTCACAAGTGTTTTTCACAGCTGAGGGTCCTTATTACAGCTCTTGGGGCCTGGGAATCCAAAGCACCTTATGTATCCATTATATATGAATTATATATTCATAAACTGAAGCCTGCACTCCCTTGCCTGTGCGGGTGGCGGTATGGCTGGGGTCTCGGCCGGGTGAGAGATGAAGCCCAAAAGGTTCCTAGTGTTCCCGTTCTGCGGCAGCCTAAGATCTGTTTGGTTTAGCTCACTCAGTGCACGCCCCCGGCCCGCGTGTACGGAACCGCTCCTTGGCAGCATGTTGTCTGAGAAATATTTCAGTCGAGATGTAAATGTCCCAGTGGGTTTTCCATCCCTTTTCATAGGAACGACTCCACAGAGATTCTGCCTTTCAGAAAGTGCTTTTTCTTCTCTCTTCATCATTTTTGAATGTCACTCCATTATCCTAGTTTCGCACCTTTAAATAACTCCAAAAAGGCTTCTGACTATCACTCAAAATAGCTTCCTTTTGTCCCTGCCTTTTTTTTTTTTTTTTTCCCTGCACCATCAACCTGTAGATGTCTGACCTACTGTCATTTCCCTGACTTGGCGACAGGACACAAGACTGGCTATCAGGACATCTGCGAGGTCCCGTGCCTGTCACAGGGTTCACGTGTACTTGTAGACCCATCACTCTGCTTCCTTATGCCGTGTTTACTTTATATCTGTCAAAACACAAATAACAACATCAAAAAACAATCACTGGTACACATTCAGACTCATTAATATTCTCAAACCAAAGATAAAATATTAGGTATGTAGTAGAAAAGTCCTTAAGATGTTCACATGGATCTTGGAGTCACACAGGGCTGAGTCCTCCAAAATGCCCATTTTCCTGGCCATCGCTGGACATCTTTGTCTCTTTGGAATCTCAGAGCTTCACAGTCAGCCCTGGAGGTTATTCACAGTGCACGTCACTGGGCTTGAGGATACCAGTGCTATCCCCGATTTAGAGATGGGACCCTGAAGGTCAAAGCTGGGGAATGGGACGTAATGAAGATGTGAAGCAACCAAGCGGGTGGTCTCTGGATTGCTTCATGAACTGGGAGCAAGAAAAATTACATGTTATTTAGTATTCCGAGGTACAAAGTTCAACACATGAATAAAGAATGTAAACCAATAACCACAGGAGTTGTTTCAGTCCAGCACTAGAGTAGCCCTACGGTGAAAGACTGCTGGGAAGCACCGGAGGCTACAACAATACTTTTGTAGTTTGGGCTTAAATACCAGCAGTCTCGGACTTTGTACTTTCTCTATGTATCTCTTCACAGCTTGTGGAAATTTTAGTACCATAAATATAGCTTTTTATTTTTTTATCATCTGCTCTTTGCTTTATCCTCCACCAGACTTTGTTCATCAGGTTAGCCAAGGAGAGCTGATTTTTTTTTTTTTTCCTTATTGCTATATTAGCTAACTAGCAGGTCCTGTGTGTTCACATACCATCCTGACCTGCCCACGCTCCGTTGCAGTGCTGTCTGGCAGTTGGGGAAAGGAGTAGAAAACACACACGGTTGGGCTCCAACCCTTTAGCAAGTCGATAACTGCCCATCCCTTATGTTCATAGCAGGGACTGTAGTATGATATTACCTCCCTCGCATCTAGGAGCTGTGAAAATCTGTCTCAATGCCAGATGCAAAGTAAAAAACTTCTGACAGCAACTCAAGAGTCCTTCCTCAGCCATGTCTTAAGTGATAGTGTAACTTCTACTGACTCCCAGAAAAGCTTACATTGGATTCTGTTACATTTAGGCAGCAAGTGGTATGTGTGCATCCTCGGTTTAGGCACCCGGGGCACCCAAATACTTGTGCAACTTTGCCTCTAAATGGGACAGACAAGTTCCTGAGTGTCTTAAGCACATTTGAACTCTAAAGTTCTTTCAGTAGAGATTTAAATATACAGGACTAAATGTCCGAGAGGGTTTGGAGACATCTGAGACACTGCAGCAAAAGTTCAACTGGAAACTCTTCCACCACCCTGGGCTATGTAGTAAACAGGAGCTAGATATTGTGTTCCTGTTGTACTTGGAAAATGAGGTGTTTCCTAGACTTACAAAGCATTACTATTATTACCGTCATAGTTACCGCTGTCTAAAGAACTGTGATCCTTGGAAACAAGAGTCCGTTTCAGTGTAAGGGGCTCAAGACCTTCCAGCTCTCTCCTATGGTGCAAAACTTCCCTCCTGGAGTCGAAGTGGACGTTCCAGCCCCGTATCAGGAGCGCGTCAAAAGTCCCTGAACAGCCTAAGCTTCCTGTTGCTGATGGTATTAATTAGCAAAAGACGAAAGCCAACTTAAGGCAGGCTGAATTTCAGTCAGGTGTGATGTTAATGCAGGCTTAGTAGTTCTGAATATTTTATGTACAGCCAGTGACCCGAAGTGAATGTCTTGTATAATACCAGTTGCCCCTCCACCATGAGCCTTGAGGCCTGAATCCTGCCTTCATATGCTCAGAGGCAGAAAGAGAGGCACCGGAGATGCGCTGGTGTCTGAGGTGATACTCATTCTGGGGTACAGAGCTGGGGGAACAGAGAGAAAATGTGCTCTGCAGGGTACCCTGGTACCCCTTTCTGGGCTTCCAGCCCAGCCCTGCTCAGCATTTCTTCCATCACATCTTCTCTCCGCTCTCCCCAAAGGGGACTGTGTCCCTGCCCTATAAAAATCTGTAAAATGGCTCAATCAAGCAAAGGGCTTGAGTCCAAAACATTTGGGAAAGTTCGATCCAATTTAGATGCACCAGGCAGAAGTCGGAGAGAAGGGGGAGGACCTGATAGTCTGAAATACAGTGTGAATTGCCTCTCCTCTGATTGAGGAGAGTGCAGTCATGGTTTACAAGAGATCGAAAGTGAGCCGTCAGGTGATGAGCCTGGAGAAGAAGAAATAGATTCATTTCATTTCATCTGGAGTATAACACCGCATCAGTATTTGGTTTTATTTTTTTTCCTTGAAATCAATCCTGTATAGTAATGGCGGTAGCAGGCACTTTAACACCTGACTCGTGGGTACCTGCTCTCTACCAAGTCTCAATTTTTCCAGACAAATACCGTGCAGATGAAAACATGAAGTGTCCCAAATTCATGCTACGGGCATGCCAAGTTTTAGCCAAAAGCCTAGCGCTGGGTCAAAATAATACGCATATCTATGTTATCATACCTACTGGGGCTCATGGAGGCTGGGAAGGCCAGCACCTCCGACAAGCCACTGTCCTTTAGCTCTTCTCTTTTTTGGAGGTAAGTACCGAAATGCCCGGCTGTGACTCCATGCTTCTGTTAACTCCAATAAGATTTGGCAACAAGCACCATCCTATCAACTCCAGCTCACGTAGCTCACAAAAAGAGCAAGGTGGTACCTCCGAATGCCTGAGAGGGGGGTTTACTGGGGAAGTAGGAGACCAGAGGCATAGCAGGTGCTCAGACTCAGTAGAAATAGAAATATTCTGTATTAATTTTTAAGAGAGAAGGGTTTTAATGAATCCCATCCTCAGAACCGTGGCTTAACAAGCCATAAACAGGCTTTGCCAACACTTAACTTTAGCATCAGTAGTTTATCAGCACATTGTTTCCACACTTAACCAGATTTTAATTAAATGTGACTTTTGTTCTGTTTATTGGAAGAACCTTCCCCTTCGGATTTGGTGGTCACAAAAGCCCGAGGAGTGCGAGAGAATTAGAAAGCAAATAGGAGGATCAATCACAGCAGACCTCTGCAATCCATGTTCGTCTCTTTTTTGTAATATACTTATTAGATTCTTATTGTCAGGAAGGATTAGTGTTATGAGCTCCAGGAATTCCTTTCATTGTCCTGTAAGGCGAGGTAGTGAAGTGTGGCTGCTTCTCTGAACAATAACACTCTGGATTTTCCCCCTCTCCCTTCTCTCCACCCGTGTCCCCTCCCTTCTCTTCTCTCCTCTCCCACAGAGATTTGTGCAGCGGACTGCGGAGGACATGGCATTTGTGTCGGAGGCACCTGCCGCTGCGAGGAGGGATGGATGGGCACAGCCTGTGATCAGCGAGCGTGTCACCCACGCTGCAATGAGCACGGGACATGCCGGGATGGCAAGTGTGAATGCAGCCCTGGCTGGAACGGAGAACACTGCACTATTGGTAGGGAGAAAGAAAAACTGACTACTTTTAAAAGAATAATTGATGATCAGGGAGGAGAAAAAGGCGCATGCTTAATTGAATATGTGTGACTTAGTGTAGCATGAGCACCTTTGTTCTTGGATTTCAAGTTCTGACATCATACATTTTCATGTGGGAACAAGACAAAATGTCCTTTCATTTGTTGATGACATGGCTGTATATATATTTTTTATTATAGACGTGAAGTACACCTATGTGGTGTTTGATCTTATGGAGACAAGCCATCAAATGGCAGCTAGATGCTTTTAAAAACACCCTACTTTGCCTCTCTCAAGAGGTGTTTCTGTGGCCTCCAAGACACCTCTCTCCTATGTTGACAGCATTTTCAAAACATGCATCTGATTGAAAGTTTTCTTTCTTTTTATTTGCTCCATTATTTGCACTGCCACTTTGCTTGCCAGTATAAAAGAGGAAACCACAAGCAGATTACTCCTGGCTGGTATTTAACACTGTCTTTTGCTTATCCTTTGTCTGCTCTGCTACCTTTCTAACCATTTCGTTTTCCCCTCTCTTTGGTTCTCTGTTCCTCATGCACTTGGCGCTTATCTTGTGCTCTCAGTGTCATCATGTCTATTATTATTATTATTAATAAGGTGCCACCAATATGCTGAAATCATGCAAAGAGGTGCATTTCCCACGTTAAGCAATTTGCAGCATCATTAATGAACTGGCTTGGCTTTACCTTCCGCCTTCATCTCACTTAACTCCTTGATGCATTTTCCCTTCTTCCTTTTTTCTGACTGTCATGCGTTCAGCCACTTTAGTCCCCATTCCGTACTCATGCTGTAAAATCAGTAGCAGTAAAACTCCTCAGATGCCATTTATTATACATTAATGGAAAACTAAATTAGTGAAACCTGTTCTGCTCTCAATAATGCCCGTGTGGACCTGAAAAAAATCCAGTTGACTTTAGAAGAGTTCTTCCAGTGTGAGAATTCTTCTTCAGTCATTTTGTTTTAATCAGCTTCTTTTAAAGATAAGAAAATTTACCTCTCTGTTGCTTTCATTATGCTGTAATACATATAAATCACACTACATCAAAATTTACCACTAGCAATTCCTGGGCAAATCTCGGCATAGTTATCCATGTGGATTATCAACTTAGATAGATGTAGACATCCCTTTCTTTGCTTGAATACCAGGTAAGTTTGCACAGGCAAAGACAGACAGGAGATGACGCCTGATCACAATATTTTAATTCCAGCATTAGGGTAATGGTACAAACCATATCTGTGGCTCAATTCCTCTTATCCTTTATTTATGCTAATGTCACCCTACCGCATTATGGTCTCCACATGCATCCCCTAATGAAAAATATCTAGCTCTTAAAACTTTCTTTGTCTCATTAGGCATTACATTCTGTTTTCTCTTCTATGTCCCTAGCAGCTTTCATTTCTTTTCATGAGGAAGGGATTAACAAAACCCTCTCTTAAATGACTTTAAAATGAAAAGAGAGCAGTCCTGTGTTAATTGCAATCCTATGTTTCTATAATATTATTTTATAGCCTGGTGTTCAAGCACTTTGATTTGGAAAGCAACATGGATTGATGAAAGAGGGTTTTTTTTAAAAAAAAACCCAAAACGTTCAGCAAAAGGCTTCAAATTCAGGGGACAATTTTACATGAAAATCATTTATGCACAAAAAAAGCCTGATTCATACCCTCAGTGCCATTTTATTAGTTCTGCTGCAAAACCAAAATGCCACTAGTTCAGTATACGCTATTTCTCCACACAGCTGATATACCCCGACTGTCTTTGAACAACAAGCTTTTATCTTTCATGGTAATTAAATTTACCCCATTATTTGTAGTATTCCTCACTCTAAGTGTAAAGAGTCCATGTTATCATGGGAAAGGCCAGCACCGCAATGCAGACAGCGTCGCGATTTTACTGGTGCACACTATCGTATTGAGTGGTGCTGCCTTCCTATTGCAGTGCTGCCTTGGCTTAGGAATCATTCTTTAATACTTTGAGTGCTGGAGCAATTCTATTTCTTTTCCCTTCCCCCCTCTCCTCATCTTCTTGCATGGTGATTTAGCAACAAATTTGTACATAGTCTTATACCTCCGAAGACGTAAACTGTATTTCCTACAGAATATTTCATTGATAAATGTGTAGAATGTAAAGGAGATTTGGCAAAGTCATAAATATCCAAGAAAATTGAATAGCTTTAGAAGGAGTAATAAGCTAGTTATATTGGCACAGATGAAAGGACATTGACTTAGAATTACATTAAGTATGTGGAAAGCATTCCCCTTGTCCTTGTGTAATTTCCCTGCATGGCAACTTGTTCTGTTGACAGTAATTCCTTATATGTCTGTGTCATGGCCCGGTTTGCTTTAGCACCGACAAGCATAAAACCCCATTGCTGAAGTGATGCTTTAACAATATTGCCATGTGTGCAGGTAACATGGTAGAAATGGATGGGACAAGTAAAGGACACTTCTTCCGTTTCCTGTCAAACATGTCTGAGAGTAAGAAATCCTTTTGTTTTGTAGGTCATAGGAGGCTCTTTCTTACGGTGTTCGAGGGAACTCTGATCCCAGTGGATTCATTTTGTTTGCTCAAAGAGTCGCGTTACCAAATATACTAGCTTGATTGCTCACATTCAGCGATTTCATTAGAGGAAGCCCAGTTAATTCCCAACCAGGAAATTGATGCAGAAGCTTGCGTTCTTCATCTCGATTCAGCAAACTTAGCGTGTCCAGGAAAAGAGTAGAACAGAAAGTTGATTATATAACTGCAGGAATCCCAAAACCCAGCAGAATGGTTCAATTGATTTAGTCTAATTTCTTCAAGAAAAAACAAAACAAAACAAAACAAAACAAAACAAAACAAAACCCCAACGTGACAGCAACCACAATGCAAGACTGCTATGATGGACTCTCCAGCATATTCCAAATTTGCCTCTAGTTAGAAACATTGCAAGAATTCAGCTTTCTTCGATTCTGGCCCAAACCACATCTGAGGAGCCTGGTGGGTTTTAGGAGCATTGAGTTTAAAGGTGAAATGCGTCCTCTCACTGTGGGCTCTGAAAGGCCAAATTATAGCCCAGCTCTGTGGCAGGCTGCTCTGTGGGACCGATACACAGGCAGCACCATAGAAAAATTTCTGAGTTTAATAAACAAATCCAAAAATTTCCCATGGCTGTTACAGTCCGGCCTCAAATTCGATACATGGCCTGGATAGTGCCCCAGGTGCTGTGCATCCCACCTCGGAGATGCAAAGGGTGTCTTCACTCTGCCTACATGGGCCTTGCACTGAGATGGTATCTAATACCTCCATTTCTCAGTGTGTTAATTTATTAGCAACAAGCCTGAATCCTTTGATTCATATTAGGGTTTTTTAGAAAAATAACAGCAGAGAGAGCTTCCCTGTGCAGTGGAGTTGGGAGGTTCACCATGCTTGAACAGCCTGGACACAAGACCAAAGCCATCCCTTGATGCACCTGAATACTGCAGGGTCTCTAGAGCGCTGAGGGACCAACAGTTAGTTCTCCAAACACCCAACGATCTACCTAGCAGGATTTTCAAAACACCTCAGTGCCTAATTCCCATTGATCTCCACAGAAGTTACGTGCTTAACTCCTTTTCAAAATCTGGTCCTGGCTCGCACTGGGGATGCATGCAATAGCAAGTGCCCAGACAGGCAGGCAGACAGCCCGTCCCAACGAGCTTCTGCTTGTGGCGCCATCGGGTTGGGGTTTGTTTTACTTAGCGAAACTCTGATTTTTGAGAAATCTGCCCCTTTAAGTTTGCCTTTCATCAGCCTTCTTGCATAAATAATCACACATGTTCCGAATCGTGGGGGTTGTAATCAGTGCCTCTCGGTTCCTGCTGGAGCAGCTGGAATCCAGACAAGGCACATTACAGGTGGATCCTGGTCTCTTTTCCTCATCTCTCTAACACGTCACTCGTGACATTTAATCCCCCAAGCAGCTCAGTCCGTATGCAGCCCAACATAAAATAAGCCCAACAGCGTGTGGTGAAGGTTCTCGCTACCTTCAGCCCAATGGAGCAGATGATAGAGAGTCAGGTGTACCCGCAGCAGAAGCTGAGCTGTGTTTGAGCCTCTGGCACCCACCCTGCCTGGTTGGGTGGGGACCTTTGGGCAAGAGAAGGCCATGGTTATAGCAGTCAGTAGAAAATACATACATGCTGCTTTGTTCTGACATGGTTTTGCATCAAGCTGAAGGTAATCTGGCCATAAGTAGTTTGGCAGCATATTTGACAGTAAATATTAAGCACAGATGAACTTCAAAGACAGTCTTTTTCCCTGTCCCCCTGGCATAAACTTGTGCTGTCACTGGTTCAGCAATGAACGGCTACTTTCTCCTCTCCTTCAAATCTGTGTGGTCTCAGTTTAACTCCAGTGATTTCACTGAGGCTCTGTCCACTTCACCCCACAGGGATGAGAAAAGGAAAAAAGAATATTTAGAAAAGGAATGAGGAGAGTGTGCTGGGGAAGAAGTCCTGCCCAAGGATCTGTCCCCAGCATCTCTCACCCCTCCCTTCCCTCCCTCCCTCCCTACGAGCCAAGAGAAATGCTCGTGTTACCCTTCCCAATGTGTTTCAGACAAATCAAACCACGTTAGCTCAGGCTGGTGAAACGAGAGGACTTTCAAACTGAAAAGTGCTCCGGGAACTGCCCTGGTAGCAGATCTGAAGGGAGAGTGGCTTCCAGGAGGAGGGTGGTGACGTGGAGCTGAGTGTGGTGCCTTCGGGTGCAGAGGGGGACACCTTAGGAAAGTAGCCTTTCCTCTGAGCCCCTAGTTCGTCAGCACGTCCCACGTGCCTGCAGGGTTTCCAAAGGAGTATCTGTAGATGATAAGGTGATATTTTAATGCCAGAAGTACAGCATGGGAATGAGACTGTGCAGGTTTAGAGAAGGAAAGTTCACGCTACCATGGAATATTCCCATAGAAGGCCCCCATTATTTTTCAAATGACAAGAAAACATTGACACATAACTGACATACGGTTGGCGTTGGCAGCTGCCTCCACTGCCATCATCTGCACGATGGCTTCTGCCCAAGTTTACAGGTTGGGCTGCTCTGGATGACAAAATCCAAGAGACACGTTCCCAGGCTTCAGCCACCCTCCGAGCGGATGGTGATGACGTGCTTCCTGCCTCGCTACCACTACGCCGGGGTGATTACAGATTAGTGAATCTCATTCCCAGGCCTCAAAACTGCCCCGCACTAGGTTAGCTCTGGTCCTCCCAGCCCTCTCCGCTTACTCACAGTAGTGCTTCAACCGATCCGTTAGGTTCACAGGATGGAAAAGGAATTTGGGCAAGGGCTGCGACCTCCCAGGTGGGTGGTGTGGGTGAACCCGAAACGAAAACCTCTTCAAAAGGGTGCCTGGACACAACTGAGAGAGATTGCAGGGAGTGGAGAAGAGAACGAGGGAAATAGCGTTGAAGCAGGTAATGAAAGAGGGAAATGCAAGACTCAGAGCCTCTTATTTATTAATAAAGACCAGCTGCTGTTAGGACAGAGAGTGCCGCCATGCGCAAGGGCTCTCCGAGGCAGATCTCCTGGCTTCTGCTTCTGTCTTTGCCACTAACTTTCTGTTTGACCCCAGAAAATCAATTGGAAGGTGTTTTTCTAAATTAATGTTCCATGGGAATTGGGCACGTGACTGCTCCCGCTACA
>KL256806.1:2265-20126 GCA_000699545.1 Podiceps cristatus
TCCTTCTCAGCACTTCTCAGGGCCGCTCTCAATAATTCTCTACTTAAGAGCATGATATTTCCAGGTGAAGCAAAGATCAGCTTTACCCATGCCCATGTAAGGGGATGCTAACATTTTGTGTTCCATTCATCACCAGGATACCTTTCTCTCATGTCTGTTATTTCTTGTTCCCTAGAAGGCAATAAAGTATATAGAGTTCCTGCGCAAAACATTTGGAGTTACATGACTCTTCTTGAGGCAAATAGTATCTCATTAGTGAGCTGCATTGCCATATTGAGGTTAGTAAATAGTATTAACCCTAATTTAAAGGTACAGAGAGTGAGACAAATGTTAAGAGCAAAAAGTGCAACGTCATAACTAGACAGTGAGCCAGCAGTAGAGCACGAAAGGGTACTCATATTTTCTTTGCCTGGCACCCTCCTGTCACTGCTGCCTTTATTTTCAGCACTAGACATGGCACTTTGTGATAGGAAAACAAAAGAGAGGGAAATACAGTCTCCCTTCTTAAAATTTTTCATTTTTTTCCTTTTTATTTTTTTTTTTCTCTAGCAGTGGACCATGGCCTAGCAAATCAGTTTGAAAAGAAAAGGGGAGGAGGGAGTGAGAAAAAAAAAAAAAAAAAAAAAAAAAAGGAAAGGAAAAATCAGTAAGTATATCTTATTAAACGCTTGGGTCAGGTTATCTGCCTGTCAGCAAAAGGGGAAAACGTGCATTTGGCATATTGCTGTATTGCTGCTGAGCATGCTTTCTATTTCATACCAGTGCACACCTCAGCTGTACCCAGCATTTAATAAGCATTATATTCAGTGCCCTTTAAAAAAATGATTGAAATATTGCTCTTTTTATGGTTCCATAAAAGCCTTTATTAATTTGGGGGAAGCGGCTTCATCTTGCCTGCCTGGCCAATCCTCAATGAGTGATTCAATTATTCATGCAGTTTCCAATTGGCTTTGTTTACTGTGTCCAGATCACGATGTCTTTGGAAAATAGAAGCCAAGTAACTCCATGTATCTGGTGGTTTCTGGGTGTTGTAGTCTGTGGCAGGATTGGCAATGTGCTGTAAATCAGCAAGGACATATTAAAAAAAAAAAAAAAAAAAAAAACAACAACAAAAAAACAAAAAAAACCTCACAGAGTTTATTCATATGAAATTCTTGTCAATAACTACCCAGACTGGCCTGGAGGACACTGAGGGAAGGGAGAAACTCAGATGAGTTTGCTCTGAGAAAAAATTTTTTGAGCTTTTTCTTCACTGTTGAGGTTGAAATTGGGGAAGAAGCCATGGAGCCCACTGAAGTCAAAGAAAAAAACCTCACTGAGGGTTAAGGTGAGACTTTAGATTTCTAAAATTATGGACGGTAATGGTGAAATCATTGCTAAATGTGTTTCAGTTTACTTAAGGTCTTGTTCTTTCTTCCATTGGCAGAGAAAGTGGGTTAATTTATATCATTTGCCAATAATAGAATTTACTTATATTAGTCAGAAGAAAAGTAAACCTCTAAGATAAAGCAACTCTATCCCATGATGTCACCACAAGTACCACTCCATATTTGTTTGTACATGAGTTCTGCCTATACATCCTTAAAACCCCAGTGCTGTCTCAACTTACTAAGTCAATAAGACTACTTTGAGCTGCAGGATCCATTTTAGCATCCTTAACATGTGGCTTTGCTGAATTTACTGTAAATAGCTTGTAAAAATATACATTTAACAAAAATTCTGAAGTCTTTATGGCTATCAGCTCAATAACTTCAGAAGTACCTGGGTAACTGAAATGTAATTTTGCACCAAAGGCCTCTAATTTCCTGATTGAGATGAAAGTTTCTAACAGGTTAATAAATTTCTTCACCTGAATTGTGCTGCTTTCTGGACGCAAGAGATTGTCCTTGTTGTGTCCCTGGGAAAAAAAAAAAAAACAAACCACAACCCAAAACCCAATGAGGATTTGTCTGTTATATTGAAAAAGGAAAACTGAATAAAAATAAAATTATACATAGGAAATGGTTTTTAGTACCAGTGCAGAGATTTTGGACTGGCAGCACTTGTGACTTTCTATAGCAGAGACAAACCTGGAAGGGTGTTTTTCTGGAGGTTTTTTGTTGTTGTTGTTTGTGTCTTTGTTTGTTTGTTTTTCCATCCATGATTTTTTTGAGTGTGAGGAGTATCATTTAAAAACAAACAAACAAACAAAGAAACAAGGTACTACTAGATGTAATCCTACTCTTCACCAGAGCATTTTTAAATACCTCCTACTCCAGGAGTTTTCTCCATTTCTGTCATGCTTTACAATGTCCTTCTCTCTAGTACTGTTGAAAAACAGTCCCTCCCCCTTCTCAATTGGCATACTGTGTTTTGACTATCCAAATTTGGGGATTATTGTAGAGATTTTGCAGTCTTGAGTTATGCCAGATACTAATTTCAGTAACAGTCCCACCGTGCTGGTGCCGTACAAAGACAGACACTCCTGAACAGCACACTATTAGCGTCCGATTCACTGTAGGAGTTCTTCAATCACTTCTCCATCAAAACTCCAAAGACTTATAAAAGGGCAAGATTAAAGTCAATCTATGGTGAATCAGGTCCCTATATACACTAACCTTTAACTTAAACAGGACAAGAAAGAAATGAAGAGTTGCGTCTCAGGCCATGGGGAAGGGAGAACATTTCATGAACATTCATTGCTTAGACAAAGAGCAAAGAAAGAGAGCATCTGGGAAAGGCACATTGACAAAGAGCAAAGGACATAACCCACTTCATATCTACGCATGGCAAATCAATTTAATGTCTTTCATTACTGCTTGAAAACGGAAACTTACATGCGAACAATAAACTTTAATCTGGTTGACAACAGTTTAAAAAATGCACTGAAAGCAAGTTTCAGCTGCATGACATACTTTATGACACTTATTAAAAAGACATACTTGTAAGTCAATTAACCTGCCCAATGGTACATTTTAACTTGTTTTCTATTAGGAAAGGCAGCAAAAGGGCAAAGTTTTTCATTTAGGTAGGTTCTAAGTTGATTTCTTTTTCCCCTTTAAATGAAGGACGTTGCTGGTGTCATCATCCCTAACCAGTCCAATATGAAATATATGCCATTGGTATCCACCAACCCATATTGTCACAGGTAATGGCTGCTTATTCGCTAAAACTTTATAGTCACTGCAGTTTGCTATGGTAATTCATTAATTACAGTAATGATGACACCACAGGATGAGGCAGTTAACAAGACACATCTATCTGGATATTACAGAGAGTATCAGTTGCACCCAACATAAATAAGGTCGGAAAAGCATTTTAACTGAACATCGCTCATCACAGAACTTTCCCAAACATTTGGACATTCTTGTTCCTGTTCCCATCCCCATCCTTATCCCTCCCTTTAAAGCTTAAGTTATTAAAATATAAGCATGCACATAAACATACACACATACACAGAGCCGTATGTTTACATTTATTTTATATCTATGAATTCTCTATATAAAATATATAAATATATAAAGTGTACATATTAAATACACTGCATATGTTATAAATATGCTTCATGTATATGTGACATATGCATGCATATATATATACACATACACACACATGTATACATAAAGATTAATACGGATATAAGCACATGTAAGGATTTTGTATAGACTTTCCAGAAAACTTTCATTGCTGTATGATTTCTGGTAGCTTAGCTTTATGGCAACATATGTATTGGAAAGGCTGAAAGGAAAGGGAAGAGAAAACTAAGATTTTTCCTCTTTGTGAAAGTGTATTGCATTACACTTTGGCTTACAGATACAGGGAGCTGAGTCCTCAAATAGGGTTTAACATTTTAAGCTCCAATGGGCTCTATAGAACCATGCAAATGTAGACAGGATGGGATCATTTGTCCATAGTACTGTGCTTCCAAAAGATCAGATAAAAAAAAAAAAAAAAAAAAAAAAAAAAAAAAAAAAAACACACACAAACAACCAAAAACAAAAAAAAAGTATGAATGGTATATCTAATTGTATTCTGATGAATTTGCCTTGTAATTAGTCCAAACTGGATTCAGAGACACACTTTAGCTCTGAGTTCTGCCTAATTTGAATGATTTTAAGCCAACTGACTACTTTTCCTACTATTGAAATCATAGATTCAAGACAGAAACTGGTTGAGTTTGAGACGTTGACCACCTGGAATAATCCTTTTCTCTTCAGCTCTTCCATGTTGTTTATTACAACTAAGAACATGGAAACTTTGTTCACTTGCATCTCATGCTTGTGTCAGGCCTAGTTCACCATCAATTTCAAGTTCAATGATTCTGAGTGTGTTGGTTCCTTGATGTCTGCCAGAATTGCTTTGCTCTGCAAGTTAAAGTTCTTGAAAGATTTGCAAATGTCCTAATTTAGGTAGTATTCAAAGAACAATTTTTTCTTATGAGATATTTGTTATTTTTACATTCTGCCTTTGCCTAGACTTGTAAGCGAAGAGATGAACTGTAACAGCAGTAGCATTTTAATTTCTGTAATAAATATAAGAGGACAACTAGGCAGTTTAGGAGCAAGGATATACACATATTTAAGCTCTGCACTGAATTATCTCTGAATAATTATTTTTTTTTTTGTTTCGGGATTCTGTTTCTTTCCTTTAATCACATGTGAAGATCTTACATTAATTGAAATTTGTACAAATGCTTAGAACATTTCTATTTTCTAATGGCAACGGCATGTAACTTAACCTTATATACTAACATTCTTCTTTAGACCTCAGAACACTTTAGATATATGGCCAGTTTCTTTATGTATGTCATTTTGGATATATAAGCCACATCTAACATTGCTGCTCAAGAGTGGAATTGAACGGGGCTTGAAGCAACATTCGCTTCGTGGCCACATTATTTAACTGTTAGATCCTGCCAAGTCTAGCTGCTTGCTGCATGGTAGAGCAAATGGTGTGGTGTGTGCACGAATGTAATATCAGTCTGTGCTTAGTCCAGCTGTAACCCTGTATATCATCTGCCTCGGGAGCGAGGAGGCAGCCTGATGGAGAAGTCATCAGGGAAACATCAAGTAGAGACCTTCTTTAATAAGAATTGATGTTCTCTACCAGACAGGATATTTAGACAGCTAAGGCAGAGTTAGTACTGCCTTCTAGAGGAAGGAAGAACAGCAAAGGTACATCCTGGAACTATCCTGGGTTCTTCCGGAACATCGATTCACTGATTATGGGGGTGACCATAAAGAACAAGTGGAAGGCGATGCATTGCTGCATGAATATTTAAAAACTCTTATGGGAATTAAAATGTGTTCTGAGTCTGTCTTTCTTGAGGCAGCTTTTTGCTAAATATATATTTTTATTATCTATAATTATGTACTCATGTACATATTTGTGAATACATATGCAGAAAATAAGCACAATCTGTAAGAACAGAGGAATGCCTCAGATCATTCCATAGCCAGCTTCTTTCAAATATCAAGAAGCAAGTGAAAAAGAAAGGAGGTATATAGTCAGTGAATAGGTAGCCTATACTGGAGAAATGTATGGGGAAAAAAAAAAAAAAAACACCACCAAACCAAAAACCTAAACCCCCCACACCTTTTAAATTACATACAAAGGAAGCCTCAAAAGGGCCTATGCGCTGAAATGCTCTCAAGAGGGTTTAGGAGGGAAAAGTGCTTTCAATAACTGTTTTTTATCTTCAGGTTTTTACTTTATCTCACTTTCTCCAAAGGTAGAAGTTGACCCCAAGAGGGTCATGGAATCTGATTTATTGTACTGTGTTTAAATCAACAAGGTCAGGTTTTCAAAGCTGTGCTGGAAGTCTCTGGTAATCTTACTTGAACTTACCTACCTTCCTCTTTCTCCCCACTTTGTGTTTGTTTAGAGAGAAAGAGTCTGGTATTAGAAGGTAAATCACATAAAAGATATCATAATCATGAAAGCTGGCTGCCAGTATAGGATCTAATTTTCCAAGTACACATAGTATGAATGGGAACTAAGTTTGGGTTTTCCATTCCTTTTTCCCTTTCTTTCCTTTTTTTTTTTTTTTTTTTTTTTTTTTTTTTTTTTTTTTTTTAAGGGAATGAAGTTTAGAATAATCAGATTTACTTTTTGTTTTTTATTGATCTGTATAGGAACAGATATCTAAATATAAATTTTTAAAATTTTTCCGTGGTATTTCCAACTATCAAAATATCTGAGAAAAATGTAGGTGATGTTACAAATGACCAAGAAAAATCAAGGCAGCTAGAGTGCATTAAACCAATTGATGTTAACCTGTGAAAATAAATATATTTTTATTGCATGAACATTAGGGAAATGGTTATTAAACGTAACAGTGCTGCAGATTGATAGAGAAACAACTTTACAACAGTGTTCCTCAGTTTCACATTGCTAATGGAAACAGAAAACTAAATGCAAAATAGGCCAATAAGCAGAAAAAAATCTGATCATATCTTTGATAAATAATTTATTTCTTATTTTTGACCATTCACTAGCAGGGAATTGGAAATTTTACCATTCGTCCCAGGCTAAGAATGTACACTGTTCAGAATGAAGTACAACCATCGGGGCTGGTTACTTTGCCCTGATTTTTTTTTTTTTTTAACATACCTATTAAAATCTAGAAAAAGTGGATGCTTCCCTTTGCCACAGAAGATTAGGAGTGACTTAGGTTGTTGGGGAAGAGGGAACAGTATCCTTTCTGCTAAAGTTCTGTCATCTAATTTAGGAGCTTGTATTAATAAGCTCCCAAGCTTCCCAGCTGTCTCTTTAATGTCTTTGACTCTGGACTGAGCCTCTTATTTTTGAAGACAGGAAATATTCAGTTGAAGCTGGATTCTATTTGAGTTTAATCAAAATAAGTGGGTGTGCTGAAATGAACCCAAATAATTTGCCTTGGATAAATCTGGCTTAAGTTCAAGCACAGTTCCTGAAGACAACATACTGTACCATAATCCAAAGGGAGATTCAGAATTTGTAAACGAAGATGCTGTTCTGAAACTTGCATTTGGGGTGCTGACAATGAAGTGGGTTTGAAAAAAAAAAAAAATGTTCAGTTTATACCATCTGATATTTACATCATTGCTCTAAGCACTTGAAATCATTACAGCATAAACTCCAGGAATCATTCTGCTGTATTTCCATGTGCCACAGGAGCTTATCAGGATCCTACTTTATGTCTATATCCAAATAATCAACAACAGGAAATGATATTTATCTGGAAATGAACAAGAACCCTTTGGGGTAAAGTTAATAACATAACACAAGTGACTATCATATCTTTATTGCAGCAATAGATTAAAAATAGAAACCAGTTTCAAAGGCTAGAAAGGCTTACTGATATAGAAGAACAAAGATACTAGTGTGGTATTGCGATTCTTCACCTGCTAAACTGTAAACAGTGCTAATAGGTTTTTAATTATATTCTAATGTATCATGGTAAAAATGAAGCAAGTAAAAAGGCTATTTTAGATTAAACATAGAAATACATATCAATGTATTACTTATTGTGACAGAAGGCTGATACTCCGTAAACCTTTTTGTCAATAACGTTGTTAAAAAAGCAGGCTGGGGCTGTGCTTCTTTTTGTTTGCTTTTTATTTTAAATGAGGTGTAGATATTAAAAGTTCTCTGACTATAATGTCAAAGGGGACGCTTCCAACAGCATCATCTGATCCCTCGTGAGCCATGGGTTAAGGCAATTTTTGTATTACAGCTTTTAGAAGGGCATTAAAGTCTTTGCATAAAAAGTTCAAGCAATGCAAATTCTAGCATGCTAGTGAACCAGATATTTGAACAGTCATCCTTAACTCCCTTTCTGTCCTTCCATTGATGTTTCCATCCTAAGCTATGAAGTTTCAACTTCCAACAACCAAATCATGTTTGGTTATTTTTTGTTATTCTTTTACATACAGACTACAATCCAGTCATAAATGATGAAATGTTAAAGTAAATAAACTGGACTTCTCTAATTTCTCATCATAAAGAATGTTTTCATAACTTCTGTTCATGTGGTAGTCATAAAATCATATAAAAATTTTATCCCAATGGAACGATTTGTTTTTCTAGTCCCATATCTTGCATTAATAAATTCCTTATCTTTTATCTAGTTGTTTCTGTGTTCAATGTAACAGCCTGCATTACACCAAACATTGTCTAGAAAAGTCTGTGGTGCTGAATTAAACCATCCAAGAAACACAACCATTTCCTTTGGCAGTTTGTTCCAAAATGTGTTTATCTAGGCTTGTTAAAACTGTGAGCCTTATTTCTCATTTGAATTTAGTTGATGTTAGTGTTCAACCATTGATTTTGTTACCTTTCTCTGTTGAATGAATCAAACTTACAAATTTTCATTATTTTCTCCTCTTTACATTTACATTTTCTATTTTAATGCGTTTCTTCCAGTCCTTAGACCATTTTTGTGAGTCTTCTCTACACTTAAGACTAAGTGGATCCACAATGTGGTTCCTACAGTTCTGTATAATATTCCACAACTGGTCTTCCCAATGCAGTGCCTGTCCTCTTTCTGTAAAATAACCTTTGTAGGGAAGTACTGGATGAGAGCACTAAGTACTCTTTCTTTTCTTGTTATTTTTGTGGCTGGCATGATACCACTGCCCCCTTCAGATTCTACTTTTCTCTTTCTGTGGCTTGAACGTGCATTTCCACAAAGCGCAAAAAATTTCTCTTCTTTTAGCTGAATTAAGACACATTTTGTTTAAATGGGCTCATTTTATTTTCTTTTATTTCTTAGCAGCCAGTTACCCAGTTGCCCTTTCATTTAACAAATGCTTTGTTGATATTCCACAATCCGAACTTTTTCAACAGAAGCTAAGTTGGTGCCCTTGCCAGATAAATTATGAAGAATGATTTAGAGATTTATTAATAACTACCATATCGGTGTGCCATAATAAAACAACAGGGTTTTTTTTTTGAAGTTTCTTTCTGAGGCATTGAGAAGGAAAGAATCGGTTCTGTGAATAATTTACTTCAGGATGGTGTAAAAAAGGATGTGTCTCAGGGAGAATTTAAATATCTTCTCATCTCATGGGTAGTATAAACAGTCCTATCAATAAATGGGAAAACAGAAGAGGTCATTAAAAGCAGAAGGTGCTGAGATAAGTAAGAATGAAATTGCCTTCAAAATCAGGATTATAAAACATAATTCAATAGTCCCCCATGTAACTTTAGCATATGGGTCAGGGAACTGACTAAAGCATAGACTGCTCTCATCTCCTCTGACTGTAGAAAGAGAGGGTCTGATAGACAATATGGTTCATTCATCATGTTCTTGAATTTAGACTCTAATATCTGCAATCATCCTGGTAATAAATAGCTCTATGACAAGTCTGTTTTGTTAGAAACGCATCACTGAGTATGAACAGGTTGCATGAAGTTGCATAAAAGGCCTATATATATATAATGTTGTTCTATGACATTGTGTTAATATAGGCTATTGCACAGACAGCACACATTTCAATATGTTTCAATAATAGGAATTATTATTCCAGTTGTGTTAGTTGACACTTCTGAGCAGTGCATTTCAAAATCATAACCACAACAAGCCCCATAAACACCGTTAAGTAAGAAACCTTGGAGTGCTATCTGGGGCTTTCTAATGCAAAGCATAGGGTATTGCTGTGAGAAGCTGAATGTCATCTCCGTTCAAGGAAGCAACAAGAGAGCTCTGAACTGGTAATATCCAACTGTTAAGACCAAATTTGAAGCCCAATGACACCAATGGAGAAACCTCATGGATTTCATGGGGCCGTGGATTGGATACTTAGGCACGTTCAGCAAAGCACTTACACATGTGCAGATGGTCCTCATTCTCCAAATCATTTAAGGACACACTGAACTTTCAGTAAGTGCTCACAGCTCCACTGAAGTCAATTTAAGCATATTTTAAAGTGGTTTGTTGAACTGGGAGGAAATGATGAATCTGGGCCTCAGTGAATTTTATGGAAATGCATGATGTACTTATATTTAACATATTTATGTTGTAAACTCTCAAATTTCTCCATTGAGTCCAATTGAAAAATGAATAATACATAACCTCTGCCCCTGTGCTTCTTTTGAGCTACAGAGGCCAAGCAGCCCAGAAGCTAAATGGTTACCTATTTCTATGCCAGTCTTTTCCTCAAATCCAAGCAGGAATTTTCTACTTAATGGAGAGACTGAACTTCTGTATTCAGCTTTCTATTCATCCCTTGCCAAGAGTATGGAAAACGGCAAATGGAGCTTCAGTTGGAAAAAAAAAAAAAAATAAATTCGTTAATTTTATTTGCACCATTTCTGACTAGATCAATTCGTATGCCCTCAGATTATGATTGCCTTCATATAAGTTGGACTCAGAAGTTGACAACTTCCATAAACTCTCTGTGAATGAGAAATACCAGTTATGTATAAAATTTAGTGCTTAATACAGTTTTTATTTTATTGCTAAAGGTTTCTGTGTAGCTGAGATGATTTAAGCAGTCAGTAAGTTTCAAGGGAAAGTGCATAGTAAAATGAAGAACAATGCCTTGCTCTTCTCTGTAGCTCCTAACTTTGCCAAGAAATGTATTTCTTCTGATGTCTGTTTTTGTAATAGGAACTCAGTTCTGTGAAGTAAGTAAAAACCTAAAATCTAACATAAACTTTTTAAAAAGCAGACCTCTTTTATATTTTCTTCAAATATATATGCAAGGAAAAAATAATCATGCAATATTTCTACTTAAATGAGATTTATGGGCCACTTCTGACAGCTACCTACATGTTGAAATGTACTTAATTCTGTGAGTGATCTCCAGAGCTCCAGATTTGTTTCTCACCATTTCGTGTCTTACGCTGCTAAATTCCATAACTCTGCTCGCCAGACAACATTTAGTAAAGAAAACGAGATGGATTTATCTGTTCTGAAAATATTCAGGTTTTTCTGCTACTGTTGTTAAAGCCTTAATATTGCAAACACTGATGTATCGATTTACCTACGTAATTCAGACAGGATGGCTCACAAGAATGAAACAGTATAGCTAAGTGTTAGGTATACAGCTATAGCATAAATTGCTGCCTTGCCCTATGGTACACAATTGTACAGACTAGACATAAAACTGCTGCTCTAGATATGCATTTGTAGGCACTTTCAGTCTCACTAACTGTTGTCAGAGGCAGCAAAAATATCATGCTGAACACAGTGCTAATGATACCATAAAGTAATTGATATTATTAAAAGTGGCTTTCTTCTCATTGTGAAATTCAGCATTCCTGTAAGTTAATAACTCAAGGAAGTGAATGGCTGAAATAAGTGATACTGAAGGGAATATCTTTCTTCAGATCAGAGTCTGGATGAGCAGAAAAACTTATATGGCTATACTGCAATTAAGGAATTTTTTATTATTATTAAACTTTCTTTGTAAAATCTTAAAAAAACCTCAACCCCCCACCACCACCACCCCACCCCCTCCCCCCCCCAAAAAAAAAAAAAAAATAGTCAGTGTCATGTTGTGAACTATTTTTTTCCTCGATCATGGCAGGAAGCCAGATAAAAAGCAGTTAGAAAAGAAGGTGGCTCTGGTGACAGTTTTGCAGTCATGCAACATGAGAGAGAGGATGATTTTGGAGGCATTATTATTTTTGTGATTTTAATAGAGTTACTGGTCCTTTATTAACAGAAAGTTACTCTTAGAGATATTTACCATAGTTACCTTTCATTTGTATGTGCCAGTGTCTAGGGTGTGGGAGATTTTTACTAAAGGCAAGTTTCAGGGCTGGCCTGAAGCTATATGATGGATTTTGCAAGCATTTAGACAAAGACTCTTGGGATCTATATAAAATCTTGAACATAGACATACTTTCAGGCTTTCTCCCACTTGGGTAGCCGGTGCACTCACCAGATTTGTTATTATACATGAGTGCTCACAGCTGAACACTTGCATTGTCCATTTAAGACTCATCTGAGCAGTCTATTGCATTGCAGCCTGTAAGACATCATTTTGGTATTATGCATGAAATACACTCACTGTAATCCCAATTTAAAAAATCTAAAAGTGGGGATCCTAATCCCGGGTAATATTGCACAAGACTAACTACAAAGTACCAGCTCTTGTGTCAACTGACAAACCAAAGTTTTTGTGGAGAAAAATCACATTTAATAGATACATCATGTTATCCTGGAAGCAACAGTTGGAGCGTAATTTACCTCTCCACAGCTGCATAAATGCAAATAATAGTAATGCATCTCCAGGATTTTTATGTCTGTTAATCCTGGGTAGCAATGGCATAATTTAATCTAAGATATAAAATAATGATGTTATTATATATGTATTTCTATATGTATGTATGTACATAAATGTGTGCAGAGACTTGTAGATGTAAATACATACCTGTGATTATAGAAAAGATACATTACTTTTCATTTTTAGATTATAAAATGATAAAGAAGTGAGTCTCTTTTACACCTGTCAAAATAAAAGAAGATGTGAAACAAGTTGCATAGCAAGTCATTTGCTAAACTAGGAAAAAACCCTTGTTTCTCAACTGCAGGCTCCTTCTATCCACTTGGCACCACTGCTTCTCCTAATTCAATCCCAGCTAGGGAGCGTTTTAGAAAAGCATGATAAAACTTGTCTCAAGTGTTCATTCCACTGTCCTGATTGAAAAAAAAAAAGAAACCAAAACCAAGAGCAACAAACCCCATTGCCCCCCTCCCCACCTCCCACCCCATAAAACAAAGACTAATATCAGCAAAAGACTAGAGCACTGGCAGTAGGTCTCATAGCCATTTGTACCAGGGCTGCTCTCCTCCTCCTCACTCCCCGATAATTAACCGTCATTTCTGCACTTCCTCATCTTCTTTGTATTGATCTTTCATCATATAATGGGTGCAAACAGCAAGAGGAAGGCTTAATAACAAACATTAAAATGAATAAATAATTACAGCCACAAATCTTCCTCAACCAACTGATTATTTGTTCAGTGACAATATTACAAGAAATTGGCTTTACATAATTTAAAAGGACACTAGCAAGTAGGGATTTTTTTAATAGCATTTTTCCTCTCTACATTCTCTGAAAAGGTGCAGGGGGATTGGTGGTCTTTTCTTTAAAAGACTACAAGGACTTAACTTCCTAATCACTTTTCCAACTTCTTTGTGATATTCAGTAAATTTCTGAGGAGATAAAAATGGCTTATCAGTGATCAGGACTGAATTACCTTTCTCAGAGGTCTATGAGAACATTGACCCAGGGTGTACGTGTGCCTGATTTTCCTGTCCTGAACTTGTGTCTCCTACAGGTCTGAAAGACAAGAGCTCTGAGTAGGCTGGGGAGAGCAGACAAAATTAAAAGACCGAAGGAGAGGTTAGGTGAAGAGACCTTGGGTGAGGAGAAATCTTCCCATGTGGAATGAGCTGAATTCACCCTCACCCTTCTTTCTGATGAGTTGTGTTGCTCGGAATCCTGCTGTCTGCAAAGTCAAGGACCCTCTTGCCTCCTCCTCTGCAGAGCAGAGCTCAAGCCTGTGCCCTGGCCCTCGCTTAGGCACATCCTTAATCCTGTCCTTATTAGGGCAGATGAGACTTTTGTGTAAATGGCTCAATATTATTAAGAAGGGCTCAATATTCCATAGCTGACTTGGAAATTCAGCTCAGTGTCCCCTCAGAAGGTGAACATGAGGGAACGTCTGCCCTCAGTTTGGGAATTCTGTGCCGTGGTGACATGACAGGTCGCTGGTACAATCCTGATACGTTATGTTTAATTCAGGAATTCACCTTAATGCAATCATCGTTATCATCGAGACAACAAGCATCAGCATCATCAGGGGTATGAAAGTTTTCTGTTGCCTCTGTCTTAAACAGTCTTTGACCTTAGTGTGCACCATGAGCTGTTTCAGAGCTGTCGTGGGGTTGCCTGATAGGAACATCTATCTGTGACATGTCCCAGACTCCTGAAACGAGAGGAATTAAGAATACTAGCTTGTTCTGAGCCAAGATTTTGAAGGTGAGAGATCAAGTGTACTTTACTCATTAACGTACTTCTTGTCCAGGACGCTCTGTAACTAGATGTCCACACGTTGAACAAGTAATGACCTGAAAACGGCACAATTTACAGGATGATATGCTGGCAGAAAGTTTTCTAACACCTCCCAGAAGTGCACTTTCCAGAAACCCACTGTACATAAACATAAAGGTCTGCAATCTGTCAGTTAATATTAATGTGGTCATTTGCTGGTAAGTTGTAATAACATGATGCACATGGGACTTGCTACACTGACCTTTTTGGTGGAAGTGATTCATTAAATGGTCACTCATTTAGACAGCAGTAACTATTTGCACAGCTATTAACATTTTAGAACTTAACTAGGTATTTATTGCTTTCAAAAAGAAATTTTTTACCAAGGTTAGCTGAAGACCAGATTTTTCATTATTCAATAAAGGAAAGAATTTGAAATTCGGGAGCATCAATTACAAAGGGGTGGGACATTTTGCATGAAATGTCTAACTTCAGATTAGTCTAAATGGCTGGGCTATTATCTGCGTGCTTTTGAGTCCATGGCTACAAATCACTGCTTTCACTGTCAAAGGCTAAACCAGAATGTTTCTTTACTTCCTGGGCTGTTATTTCCTCCTTCATTCCCACACCATTTAAAGAGTAGACAGAAAACATGGAAAGTGGTGAGAGCTGTTAAATCACTAATAATATAACCCTAAAGCAAGAGCCATCAACATCAATATGTACCTGCTTCTATCACCAGGTTTACTGACTTCTGCTAATACGGGTTTAAATTTTGCACAAAACTCATGGGTAGATATTCCTATAGGAATACACTGATTTCAGCAAAACTCTAAGACAAAGTAATTTTCCTTGATGTCCTGATGGGTGCCAGGCACTTTTTCTTCCAGTGTGCCTTCAAAGCTTCTCAGAAGTGTCCCAGAGGGCTGGCAGAAACTCAAAGCTAGCAGATACCCACACTCATCTTTTGTTCTTTCTCGACTCCCTTGGCTTTCTGGCCGTAGGTCAGTGCACTGGGGTTGTTAACTCCACTCACTGTAACAGATGTTGGACTCCCTCTGCCATAAACTGGTGGGATGGTCTTTCTATTTTCTGAAAAAAAAAAAAAAAAAAAAAAAAAAATTTGAGTGAAATAGAGAAGATATTTTGGTGTTAAAATGTGAGGGAGGGTCCCTGGTGAATATAGCAAGTTAAAAATACGCAAACATATTTTTGTTTTCTTTTAAGTTTCAGTTGTAGCCAGTAATTTAATAATCTTGAGATGTGAAATAAGAACCTAGAAACATCCTCACCATTAAATCAGCAACAGTATCCTTCCAGCAGAGTGGCATCTCTTCAAATTTCCCCATGCACTGCCTCCAGAGATGGTGTGATGAGGCGTGCCATACATGACCAGCCATCAAATATTAAAAGCGACCATAGGAGTGACAAGATTGTTCAGCTGAACAGTTACAGTCAGTCTGGTTAGCAAAGGATCTTTCTTTGCTTCCCAATGAACTGTTAAAGGGTTTACATTTTTGCAGACCTCTCCAGTGTCTCCTCTGTTTGCAAAAAGCACTTGCATTAAAGTAAATCTAGGAAAACACAACTCCACTGGGAAGTAGAGCAGCCATGCAAAATCATTATCCTAACAGCCCTAAATGCTCTAAACTAGGCTGTTGTTTCATAACATGTTGATCACAGTAAGGCTGAGTGGCATGTGCATGTGCTGTAGATATATGGTACATTTGTTTATAAATGAAGTGGGGAAAACAGTCAGGGGAAAATAAGCTGTTAGCCTGGCCCATGGGAGAGCAGAGTTCAAGTTCTGATTTAACCACACAAACATCCACAGACTAGTGTGACAGTTTACTATCTCATGCCTCACTTTGCTTTTGCAAAATGAGTGTGGTAGTTCCCTTCTCATAGCATTATTATGGGGAGAAAACAAGCCCTTTTGTTACCTTTTGTTCACCATAAGACATTCAGTGATGTGCAAACATATACATTGACACTTCAACCTGAAAACAACTTTAAATGACTAAGCCCCAGTTATTTTTTATATATATAAAAGGATTCAAAACTATGGTAACAGACAGACTTCATATTTGTTATATTATTATACCAGCATAAAAGAAAATAATAATGAGGAATTAAAATAAATACAACATAGCTCTTGCATAAGATGAACTTCACTACATAAAATCCTCAGTTTTCACAACTCTTGGTTTGCCTTCCTTTTTTTAGTATTTAGTAACAGTATTCCATGAGTACTTTACACTGTGTTGAGTATTAATGGCATAATTAGCTGCGGAAAATATTTAGTTGTCGTCTTCTATTTATTTATGTTCCAGGGATCATGTAAAGTTCTGCTACATTAAAATTTAATTTGAAAGAAAAAGTATTTTATTCATTTTTCAGTGTAATGACCATTTCTGCTTGGCTTATATGAATGATAAAATATTGTTTGAACACACTTTTCCATTTGTTTTCCAGGCATTTATGTAAACTCCTAAAGAAAACAATGCAATGCTTTGTTGGCTGACTATTTGACAAAAGAATTGTAGACACATATTTTATTCTCAGCATCTTGTCAAGAAATGTTCAAAGTCCCATCCATTATTTAGCACTTAATTTGTTAATCGATTGATCGATTGATTTGGGGATATTTTACACTGGGATTAACATGTGCACACACAAAAATCATGTTTCTATGGTAAAGTCAGGAAAATCGTATCAGAATGTAAAATGTTCTGGTGTTTACAGATGTAGATTGAACCTGTCACGAGTTGGCAACTACTGAAAATAATTCATTGCTTGGAACATAAATATTTTGGATTTAACCTCAAAACTCATTTGATTTGGTGTGATTATTCCTTTCATGTTCAAAAGAATATGGGGCCCATTCTATGGGAAGGAAAACTGTGTTTATTATGTCATTTCTCAAGAAATTATTTCCCAGTCTAGAAACAAAAAGAAAGCTACTGTCAGTCTCAGAAACTCAATGTTCTTCAATGCCATGGTGTTTAAGGACCTCAGACCTTTTCACCACATTTCTCCTCACAACACTGGGCTAATGTTCTAGGAAGTCCTTTAATCAATAATTTCCAGAAGCTGTACCAATGTATCCCTTGCAGGGAGTTCCTCTCAGACAGGGCTGTAGTCTGAAGCTTATTTCTTGGTGACAGCATTACTTTAAGCAACTCCCAGTTTCCTCCCCTTTCCCTGAGTTACACCAGCATGACTGTTTGTGGGATTACATGGTCCCTCATCATAATGGGGCAGGGGAACCTTTGGTTAGATGGAATACGAGTGATATTATGATCCCTGATGGATGGATATTACGGCCTTTCTGTGACACAGAATTTACAGACGCTCAAGTCCCCAGTCCCAGGTCTTAATGCTTTAGACTCACTTCCTTGGTTTAGACTCTTCTTACTGTACTACTGAGTCTCCTTCAAAAGTTAGTTTGGGCAACCTGGAGAAACTCGGTGGAGTTGCTGTGGTCCCCTTTGAGTCACAGTCTAGATATATCCCACTCTATACATTCGGCAGTGCATTTCCAGGTCTGTAATACCAGAGGTGTGGGACTACATGGTTTGCTCAATGTTCTTCTGTGTTACCTATTCCTTAAACCTGCAGCATTTTGACAATTGTGTCACTGGGTTTCTTAAGGAGTATTAAAAAACCCCAAATTATTTTGACTAAGCTTTGGCTTGAGCAAACTGTTTCCATATAGAATAAAAAACCATTTCTCTGACCAAAAAGCCTTTGCACAGCTTTTGAATTTATGTAATGACAAGTACTAAGCAGGATGTTAAATGGGTATACTGGGTGTGCATGGCCAGGTTTAGGTAGCAGGGGCTGCGGGGGCAACCCCGAGGCCAGCGGGGAAGGAGCAGGAGCAGCTCC